>JABMDO010001147.1:0-26493 GCA_014851415.1 Cnaphalocrocis medinalis
GTTATGTTTGATAGGATAATCTTACCCCAAGGGATCAACTCGTAAATACCCCTACCACACACTTTTACTACACTATTCCAGGACGAAGTGACAATAAACTACAACAAACTACACGCAGACCCAAAACAGGGCAAATCTTTAGACATAATAATGAAGAAGATGAAACATCGGCTCGTAGAGAACATGTCTTCTGGCGCCGCGGATGCCCTGGGCCTCTCTAGGGCTATACTGTGCAACGACACCTGGTGGCTAAGCTAGACGAGCTGAGGGTACAGAGACTACGTATAAAAGACTTGTTGAACATGCTAAAAGGTAAGTGCTACAGAGACTACGTTTAAAAGACTTATTGAACATGCTAAAAGGTAAGTGCTACTGAGACTACGTTTAAAAGACTTGTTGAACATGCTAAAAGGTTAGTGCTACAGAGACTACGTATAAAAGACTTGTTGAACATGCTAAAAGGTAAGTGCTACAGAGACTACGTATAAAAGACTTGTTGAACATGCTAAAAGGTAAGTGCTACAGAGACTACGTATAAAAGACTTGTTGAACCATGCTAAAAGGTAAGGCTACAGAGACTACGTATAAAAGACTTGTTGAACATGCTAAAAGGTAAGTGCTACGAGACTACGTTTAAAAGATTGTTGAACATGTTAAAAGGTAAGTGCTACAGAGACTACGTTTTAAAAGACTTGTTGAACATGTTAAAAGGTAAGTGCTACAGAGACTACGTTTTAAAAGACTTGTTGAACATGTTAAAAGGTAAGTGCTACAGAGACTACGTTTAAAAGACTTGTTGAACATGTTAAAAGGTAAGTGTTACAGAGACTACGAATAAAAGACTTGTTGAACATACTAATAGGTAAGTGCTACAGAGACTACGAATAAAAGACGTGTTTTGAACATGCTAAAAAGTAAGTTCTACAGAGACTACGTTTAAAAGACTTGTTGATCATGCTAAAAGGTAAGTGCTAGAGAGACCACGTATAAAAGACTTGCTGAACATGCTATAAGGTAAGTGCTATAGAGACTACGTATAAAAGACTTGTTGAACATGCTAAAAGGTAAGTGCTATAGAGACTACGTATAAAAGACGTGTTGAACATGCTAAAAAGTAAGTTCTACAGAGACTACGTTTAAAAGACTTGTTGATCATGCTAAAAGGTAAGTGCTAGAGAGACCAGTATAAAAGACTTGCTGAACATGCTATAAGGTAAGTGCTATAGAGACTACGTATAAAAGACTTTTGAACATGCTAAAAGGTAAGTGCTACAGAGACTACGAATAAAAGACTTGTTGATCATGCTAAACAATGACCATTCCACCTACAATGGACATAGCGCGCCATACAATAACCAAGCGCGAAGATGGCACATGCTCCAAATTTCACCTTTATTATGCTTCAACTGATCTGTGTATACACTGCTGTTTACAATTCTGTATGTTGTAAACATCTTGACAGTTAAAGCAGTAATGTATAACTACGTGTCAATCGAAGCTGCATATGGTGATTTACGGAAAAGTTCAGAGCAAGGAATACACGGAGTCGCAACGCTTACATATATTTATTTCATCTACTATAGGTATTTTATCGGTTTACGTGGACTCATTTGAATTTAATTATATTTTTATATGTATATACAGGCTGTATCTGTGAACGTTTACATCCCTTTAGCCACGTGTTCTACCAACCATTCTGAACAACATTTGTGCTATGACTTTTGAAAATTCGCATAAAAAATTTTTCATCTTTCCATACAAAGTCGGTCACGTGACTTGGTTCATTTTGTATGGGGAGACAAAAATTTTTCGAAGAATTTGGAAAAGTTGTTGAACAAATGTTGTTCAGAATGGTTGATAGAACACGTGGTTAAAGGGATGTAAATGTTCACAGATACACCCTGTATAGGTAACTGATTCCATGATTTTGTTTAAAGAAATGATCCGTAACTCGAACAAATTATAATAATCCAATATTATGTACCTAGATCGCAATTTTTTTTTTACTTTTTTGATCTTGCAATGTTTACTTGTATGTATTACATACATATCGTATCAGTTTCCCCCGTTAAAATTAAATTTTGCATTGACATGGTAATAGGTAATGTCATGCTAAATCCATATGGTGAACGGTTCCGGATGGCAGACTATCCAAAGCTGGATTGGAATTCAAGACCAAAAAACTGGAATTCAAGACCAAAAATCTACTACAATGTTGCTACTGTAATAAAATAAGTACCATAGTGTACTCCTTTTTTCGATAACACTCGCTGATATAATTTATTTATGGGTAATTTGAATCTATAATTTAAAAAAATATATATTAATTACTTTTTTTCACGTAAATACAAAGACCCTTTTATAAAAACTAACCATCCGTATTTTTTAGTTTTCAAAGATGGTATTGCGCTTGTTATACTTCAGGTGTTAATAACATTTGGGATCTACCTACAACATTTTAACAATGTATAGAACTGACAGTTTAGTCTGCTTAATGAGAAAAATAATGCCCAAAAAGGTTGGCGAAACGCTAAAAAACGTCACTTAAAAATGACATAAGTGACTTTAACAGATTTGACAGTGACGTATCTGTCGTAGATTTTTTGGTCTTGAATTCCAGTTTAGAGTATAGTTACTTTTTGTGCATTTCCCATTATCAAATAAGAGGGTTTGTTATTGCGAAAATAAAATTACTTTTTTTGTGCGTAATGAATTTATTTTAATGATTATCAATGGGAAAACTGGAACCTGAAAACTTTCCATTACAACTAACTTGCGCCACTTCTCTCTCATAATCTCATGGAAGTAGGTAGTGGAAAGCTAAAAAAAACAGTTATCGTAAATTAGTTAGTGACCTGCCATACTTCGCTCGGGTGAAAAAAACTACAAAAGAGCGACTCCATAGTTTATCATTGACACACGACTAATCAAAAGTGTGCTTAGCATAATTTTCAGTTCCGTTCACAAGGCGCAGATGCGAAGTCCATTGTAGGTGGAATGTCATTGATGCTAAAAGGTAAGTGCTACAGAGACTACGTTATAAAAGACTTGTGAACATGCTAAAAGGTAAGTGCTACAGAGACTACGAATAAAAGACTTGTTGAACATGCTAAAAGGTAAGAGTTTTTTTCATTTGATAGGTGGCAGACAAGCAGAGAGATCACCTCATTATCATCAGCATGTGGCAGTCTACTGCTTTTTTTTTATTAGCGCATTTATGACACCGCTGGCATTGCAGGTGTCCATGGGCAGCGGTAATCGCTTACCATCAGGTGATCCGTCGACTTATCTGCCACCTATATAAAAAAAAGCTAGAAGTCGAGCAGACGGATCACCTGATGGTAACTTGGTAAGTGATAAATGCCGCCGCGCACCCACAACACCAGTGGAGTCACAGTATGCTGTCATCCTTTTAACCTTTTTCCCCCCGATTGGGCCTCCGGTATCCTCACTCACTCGTCGAAATACAATGAATGTCAAAAGAAAATTAATGACGAAGCACCCATAAAACACCTTATTGAAAGTCCGTCAACGCATATCAGCTACCTACTTTTCTGATGTCGCAAATGTGATGGCATGACTGTGCCTCGGCATTGTTGTTGTCTATGAGCGGCGGTTACCATTTACCATCAGATGGCCCGCATGCTCGTCTGCCTTCAGCAATAAAAAAAAAATACGGCGATTATTACTTACCAGAAGGCCAATTCTCGGTTTTCGCCTTCTACGTCGAGTCAACTTCATAGAACGCATAGACCAATAGGAGAACAAGATAAGGAATGTCGACTGTAATCTGTGTTTTCCTATTGGTTGTGCAATGCAGAAGGGCAATTCTCGTACACTCGACATTGATGTCGAATTAAGAATACTGTTACATTCTACAACGCCCTGTTGGTCTAGTGGTTTAAGTACCGGGCCGTGATCTCGGGGTCCCGGTTCGATTCCCGGGTCGAGTAAAAAGTATGTTTTCGAACTTTTCGAACATAAGTAGCTCGGGTTTGTGATCACCAATCCGCCATTAGGCAAGCGTGGAGATTAAGCCTAATCCCTCATAGTAGCGATAACTGGATTTCTATGATGGAGGCCTTTGCCCTGCAGTGGGGACAGTATAGAGGCTGATACTTTACTTTTTTTATACATTCGTCACATACTTCCTCATTCGACATCTATCTTCATCAGTGCACAACATTGTCATCCAGCAGACCCGCTTGCTCGTTTGCCGTCGTTAATATATAAAAAAAATGTTTGCTTATTCAGGGTTCTAAAACCGCCCTAACTTTATCCACAGGATGTTAAAAGCTTACTTCGATTTGCTACAAACATACAAGTCAGTGGGCGATATTTTCGCAGCTATCGGGGTTAGAGAGCCGCAGGCTAGAGCTTCTGAAGCTTTCAGTAAGTTCGGACAGTATCATAGAGAGCTGGAGAGAGATGGAATCAAGATGTTGAAAGCTTTGAAACCTGTAAGTAGTTCTTGAAATTTAGGTATACCTACAGTCTATTCCAATTAAGGTAGATGTACCATATTACGTAAGTGTACGGAATTCCGTAAGTTTTTATAAAGTTATCTATTAAGTATGTACAATAGAGCGTCAATTACACACGTTAAAAGAACTGTAACCATCGTCGGATCAGTTGACACTCTCCCTCGGTCAGCCTGCGCCAAACCGCCATAAAGGGTGGTGTGCGTATTGCGTACGCGAATTTTCATAAGGATATTGCGAATGACATGTAAGTATTTTCATAAAAGTAAGTAATGTAATTACTTTTAAGGGTTTTAAAACAAACTGATTGATTGCCGTTTCAAGTTACTTCATTTAGTTTTAGCGAGTTAATTGAAATTTTCTGATTGCCGCAATTACCTACACCAAAAACCAACCGTGTCCATTATTACGTAACAATTACGGAATAGAGGAAAGAAGGGTGATTTTGTTTTTTGGAATTTGTCAGAACGAGAGGATGATATAAGTAAACGAAAAAAGCTGGTACAGGTCTAATATCATAACATAGTTTCTTGGAATCAAATTACGTATTACTATTTATTTCTCTATGTTATGAATACGTGTGTAAAGAGAAAACATTTTTCTTACTTTAAGCAGATTCGTCACAAATAACACGGTACAAAATCATTATTTGTTTAATTTAATTGTATCTTCCAGTATATTTTTTGAACCTATTACTAGTATGATTGCATTCCTATACAATGGGTATTTGACTAATCTCGATATAGTAAAAAATATTGATACTCTATCAAAATATTGGTAATAAAACCGATGGCCAACATTTTAGTTAAAATAAACGTCTAGCTGGTTTTATGAGCATTCAAAGTTTCTTGGGCAAGTCCCATTTTTAAAGTATTAATTTAAAAAAACAAATCATATCATTAAACTACCCGTATTTTCCACCAACTTTTATTATAAAACCATTTACTTAAACGAAACATTTGATATAGCTACCAAACAAAATTACTAGTCGCGCTACAGGATACGAGCATGTGACGTCACTCGCCTGTAGTCATTGTATAGAGCGTTTTGGGCTTGCCCAAATATTGCTCTTAAAGTTATGATATCTCAGGTAATTCAAATCAGAATCGAGTAATTATTTCAATAATTGTTCCTTAAATTGAGAGGTCTTTTGATTAAACACATAAAAAAAATTTAGTCAAATACCCTATTCAAGGTCGTTTTATGTTTTTAGAAGAAGTTACTCGTTAGAAAGTTTATGTTTATCTGACTACCGACAGAATTAACCACACTGTTTTGGCTATATTTTGTTATTACGTATATAGAAGTACCTGAGTGAGCTGGGTACTGCATTTTATTTTTTTACAGGTCGAAATGTCAAAAAAAGTACTTTTAACGAGGCCTCGCCAAAGCTTTAGAGGGATGTTAAAAAATGAAATTTTTTCATATATAAAAAATGATAATAAATAATGAATAAATATAGTTCACTAAACCGTGCTATAAGCTAGAAGTAGTCGAAGTAAGGTTCAATTTGATCTCATGAAAGTTTAAACACTACTATAAGTACCTAAAATTTAAATAAACTGTTTTCCTACACATAGAAAATAAAGGTGTTTTATTTAAACACGTCACATTATCTTAATTTTCATATTTCATGTAATTCTGCAGAAAAACGCCATTTTTCTACATATACCGAATTACCAGCATCCATTTACGGAATTAACCTCGAGAGTCAAATTTTATACCGTAATAACGGGACATATACGAGGTCCAGAAAAATAACAATTACTTTTATAAAAGAGTTTAAATACAGTATGTTACACTATTAAACTCTTCCTCCGAAAACCGCTTTTTACGACTAACAATTTCAATTCGCTGTTTTTTCCTGCTTAACTGGAAATTGCTAGGAAAGACAAAAATGCCTTAATACTTCCGTAATTACGGTACATTTACCTTATGATGTCCTTTTGGAAAGATGTCAATAGTTCAGTACTAGGGCAATACCCTTAGAAATCGATTCTCAGCAGCATCGATTCTCGATTTGTAACTAATTTAATCGAATTGACTTTCAACTACTATGGT
The DNA here is from genome assembly GCA_014851415.1 of Cnaphalocrocis medinalis. Lineage (NCBI taxonomy): Eukaryota > Metazoa > Arthropoda > Insecta > Lepidoptera > Crambidae > Cnaphalocrocis > Cnaphalocrocis medinalis. Next base: position 6,543 of record JABMDO010001147.1, read on the forward strand.
TAATAGAAATTGTCGAAAGAACGCTTTAAGACATACAAAACTTCCAATCTTTTTTTGGTAAAAAGAATGCACGATTGATCTTAAGTAGGTATAGTTTTAAGGATATATTTTAAGTATATCTGAACGTGAAAAGTTACCTGCAAAATACTGTACTTTCATTATAAAATTCATCATAGTTATTTCAGCTATAAGTAGCCCCATTGTATTATAAGTATAAGTAGCTAGATTCATTTTATAATTTTCGAAAATGTCGAATGATTGGTTTATTCAGGCACATCTCTATGTTTAAAGTAAAACATAAACCATAGAACGTAAACCGTAATCGCGCAAAAAAAAATATATTTTATTTTGAAGTTTAGATGAATTTGAGCACTTACTGTCAAAAAACAATTATGTTTATTTTGCTTGTAGAATTAATTGTAGGGATTTTTGTACGATTGTATATTTTTCAAAGGATGATTTACAACCAAGTACAAAAATAGATATGTGATTCGATCTATAGATCTCGCGCGTTACGCACACGTAACGAGCAGAGTTACGTTCTTCGAAATGTCCAAAGGGACATCATAATTGAAACAGACTATAGGTACAGTCATGAGTTTTAATTTGAGACTCACTCAAGGTTGAATGTCGTGTAGCAAACTTTCGCTAAATAGCTCTTAATATTAAGAGCTAGTTTTTAACGTGTACCTATATTAAATTTATAATTTAACGTCATAATATTTACCATCGACAACATTACTTTTCTAGGGACAACCGTCAACTTTATTGCACTAATTTATGACCTTATTACATAATGAATGTTCTAATGATATTTAATGGTCTCAAATCAGTGACTGTACCTTCAGCTACTTGATAAATAATAGTGGACAATGCACCAGTGTGAATGGGTGTAGGTACGGGAATATTACCTATTTGACCGATCACTTCTCTTTGAATTAGGTGTTTTAAATTTTGATTTTTTATGTAATAGGCGGCAGATGAGTAGACGGATCACCTGATGGTAAGCGATTACCGCCGCCCATGGACACCTGCAAGTAGAGTCACAATGCAAAAATCATTTTGTAGAAACAAAACACAGTCTGTAATTTATAAATAGCATAAAATTACTATTTATATTAACACTTAGTTGTTTCTGTAAAAGTGTAAAAATCCAGCAAAACATAAACAAATGACGATAAAAATTGCATAAAAACTGTGTTTCTAATATGGCTATTATTGGGTGTAGGTATATTGTCATAAATCACATTAATCTACCATACCTACATACTCCCTAAGTACTACATCGCCGACGACATAAAATTAGTTTGCTGATTTAATTTTTTTATCTTAAGTATTTCTAAGATCTTATGTCCCTAGATTTATTTTGAGATCTTACTATCATAATTTTACAGATTTTAGCGGACATGGGCACATACCTAAACAAAGCTATACCAGATACAAAATTAACAATTCGAAAATACGCCGACACCAAATTCGAATACCTCTCATACTGTCTCAAAGTGAAAGAGATGGACGATGAAGAATACGGGTACAACGCGCTACAAGAGCCACTGTATAGGGTTGAAACTGGGAACTACGAATACAGGTGAGAATAAAATAAAAATACCTAGATGTATTCTTGCGATTTTCAAGAATACACTATAACAAGAATACTTTGTTTTTTATTTTATATATCTACTTATTTAAATTGACATACCTATTTAATAATAATACCTACATCAAATAGTTAAATAGGTAGGCAGGTAACATTAGTTACCTACTAATCATTTTCTGATATCTACATACCTTAGGTATTTTTATTAGGGTGTTTTGGCTATTATATTTTTTTTCATTTTAATTTATTAAATTACTAAATAATGCTAATTACCTATGTAATTTAAAACAAACAGTAACATGGTATTCTTACTATTTAATTTTGGTATTGTTTTTTTTTCTTAGACATGTTAACGGGAATTAATTACCACCAACTTACTTTTTTTATTTAAACTTTTAATTTTTTTGACACAGATTGATCCTCCGTTGCCGGCAAGAAGCAAGAGCGAGATTTGCACGTCTGAGATCCGATGTTCTAGTAAAATTGGAACTTCTTGAAAACAAGAAAACACAAGACGTCGCATACCAACTGAAAAGGTTCATAAAAGGACTAGCTGTTTATCATAAGTAAGTATTTAACATTAGGAAACAACAGCAATTGGGTTTTTTTATTTATGTGATAGGTGGCAAACGAGCAGACGGATCACCTGATGGTAAGCGATTGCAGCCGCATAGAGACACCTCCCAAACACCAGTAGAGTCAAGTCAACAAGTGGGTGGCCAACGTTCCACCCCCTTTCCCCCCAATGGGCCTCCAGTACCGCCACTCACTCAACAAAACACAGCACAGGCACTGCTTCAAGCCGGTCTTCTCTGAGTTCGTGGTATCAGTCCGGTCGAGCCGGCCCATTTGTGTCGAAGTGTAAACTGATGTATTAACTGAGGCATAAAATATATTTTTCAGTGAAACAGTAGATCAGCTGAAAGAAAATGCAACACTTTTCCCAGTTGAAGTAGATCTATCACAAAACGCCTTTCAATATAAGTCTACTGCGCAGATTATACAAGTAAGTGGTATTGCTATGAATTTTATACTATCTATTTATCGACATCCTCAATAAAGAAAATCGTAATAGGAAAATTATACTTTTATTTTTTTCGCTACATACTTATTTCATTGTTTAGAACGTTGATATTTTACTTGACATTGTACAGTTTTCCATACATTTGCACTCAGTATCTTTGTACACCCGTCCCAGATAGAATTATGGTAGGTCGATATGTCACGGAAGCAGTGACAGATAAATTAAATAGAATCCTTATTTATTTATTTTTCAATAGAGTGAAATAAACCGACTGGTGCAAATGTCAAGTTTTCATACATTTTGACAATTTGTATACAGGGTGTATCTGTGAACATTTACATCGCTATAACCACGTGTTCTACCAACCACTCTAAACAAATTTTGTTCTATGACTATTTAAAATTTTCTTCTTTCCATACAAAGTCGGTCATGTGACTTGGTCATTTTGTATGGGGAGTCGAAATTTTTTTCGAAGAATTTAGAAAAGTTGTTGAACAAATGTTGTTCAGAATGGTTGATAGAACACGTGGTTAAAGGGATGTAAATGTTTACAGATACACCCTGTATGTCAAAAGGTGTCAAAATGTATGTAACTATGCTACTGACGTTGACAAATTTATATCTGTCACTTTACAAAATTATTAAAAATCAGCGTATAACTAAGATAACTTTCCCAGGATAATCCCGAAGACGAGGAGGATATAGAATTCGGTAGAGAAATACAAGAATACCACGATCTCTCAGATTCCGAGACGAAAGAGTCAAAAGTCATCAACAGACGACAAAACAAAGACAAAGATGACACCGACTCGTCAGAAACATTGCTTCCCGGCCTTGACAGTTCTGACGCACTTGACGGGACCGTCAAAAGTGACAATATTGACAATTTGACGCTTTTGACAGAACTGGGACTAGCGGACACGACGTCAGAAGATTTTGGAGATTTTCAAAATGGATTGTTGGATGAGTTTTTGCCTAAATCGAACACTGATGATGTTTTTGATAAGTTGTTAAGTGATTTAAATATTGGGAAGTGAGGGTATTTGTAGTTTGTTAATCGTGTTATTTCTATATGAATAAAATATAATATTGGCTTTGTGAGCGTTTCTAATGATCAAATACTTAAGTATTTCACTATAATATAAATAATAAAATGCGTCTGACAACTCACACTGATCATCTAATCTGTAACATGATAATTACAGTAGGTAATGTTTTACGCCCCAACAGGAATCGAACCCGGAACAACGCTTGAGCGCTACATAAAGCATCCAGATGGTCAATTAATATGATCAATGCTTCGGTGGCGTAATGGAACGTGTGTCGTACCTACTAAGGTTAGCAACGGCTGCGGCAGAGGTTCGATTCTCGGGTTTTTCTGTTAAGCAATTCTTAATTCCAGTAAGTAATAACATATTTACATATATTTTCAGAAACTATAATTTTTATAACATATCAAACAGAACACATAGCAACACTCTCTAACAGTAAATTAATAAAATGACAATAAATAAAACTGCACTTACAAAACATTGTTTATTTTTATATCAACCGTTAAATTACATTGTGACTTTCATCTACAGTGCATCTTATAAACATTACATTAGAACACGTAAGAATACATCGTATCTACAAATACATCTAATGGATATCACGCAAGAATACACTCCGTCAACAATAATAATTTAGTTTTAGATATCTGCACATCAGACACCTATATTTAGAAGGGTACCAGTACCTAATTGCATCATATTGACGCTATATTAATTAATAAACTAATTTATAAAAATGTCAATAATAGATGGTAAGATTTAGTTTCTTAAAATAATACATAAAGTATGTACCTAACCACATTTAGTTAAATACATAATGGTATAAAAGGTTTTGTACCAAACATCACTTTATAAACAAATTACAAAGAACATTTTCATCCCTTGACCCATGTGTTCTACCAACCAATCTGAACCTTTGAAAAAATAAATTAACTTTTCATACAAAGTCGGTCAAGCAACTTGTTAATTTTGTATCGCAAGAAATTTTGACGAATTTCCAAAAGTGGTAAAACAATTAATGTTGTTCAGAATGGTTGGGAAATCATGTGGTTAAATGGATGCAAATATTCACAGATACAGCATGTAATACAATTTACATAATTTTATAAATAGTTAATAGCGCCATCTTTTATGCAAAAACATTAAATGGTAGCCCTTCTAAAGACCGCCGCGGTCCATGGTCTTAAAGATAGTATGGCAACGACCAATGTGACCGCGTTATTTATGAAAAATACCACCCTGCCAAAAAGTAGGATCACAAAATTCCTACTTCCATCTTTCTGTGTACTTACCTACTTATTTATTTTGTAGTAGAATGATGTAGACTAGAAATACCTGTTAAAATAACAAAATTATTGTCATAGAGACACACAAGGGATGGATTCCAATTGGACCCTGTTAAGCATAAAAGATCGAACCAACATTGAGTTACTAAGTATATCGAATGGATCTTTTATATGCAACAGGGTCCAATTAAGTACCTACTTAAAAAACGCTTTATTTTCTTATCTTCATTTGGTATCTATTCTTCAGTTTTGGCTATGACTACAATATCTACAACTGTCACAAAAAAGTTCCGATTGGTGAGAACGCCATGTTGACTGCACCCGGGCGCTAGGATATCTAGGCTAGAGTCACCCCTAATCTTACACCAACCTCAAACATGCGCCCCGACTAACACCCACGACGGCAAATCGTGATAATGCTCGTGATGATGTCCGTGTTCTCCATGATGATGATTGTGTTCTCCGTGATGATGATGGATCAGCTTTTGATGATGATGATCAAAATGGGAGCTCAACTCATCCCCATAGATGTGTACTACATTGACCTTTGTAGCTGGCTTGTTGTATAACATTTTGAGGAGGTTGTACTTCTTCTGGAGAGTCGGTCCTATTTGCAAGATGTCTAGTTTGTGAAGGTTGTTCAAGTCTATATCGTCAGCTATATGTTTGAGGTTGTACGCGGCCGTCTCCTTGAGGTCTTGCAGTTTGGCGGCTGCTGAGTGGAGAGCGGCGGTCTTCATGTCTTTTAGCTTGTGCAGTTGTTCTGGTAGGCCAGAGAGGTCTGGTAAACCTATCGTAGCGGTTGTCGTGTGGACAGCGAACAGAAGAGCAATCTGGAAGGGAGAAGTAAACGATTGGGTACCAGTAGCAGTTGTTGTAATTATAATGTGTACCTAACTATATCATTACCTATTTTACTTCAATAGCAATTGCGAACTGTGTGAGACGAAGAGAGGTCAGGCGCAGAACCAACATCCTAACGTGCTGTCCGAGGCACGGGGGTAGGTACGAAACTTTCAGACTTCGGGCTGACACTAAAGATTTTCTGAACAGTAAAACTTAATCCCCGGGCCCGACTCGGGGATTTAACTAGAGAAGACGAGACCCTAAGAGCAGCCGTCGCTTTAATAATGCGACCCACCACCCCTGAAACGCCTGACCGCCATACCTACCTACTCGAAACACGGTATCTAAACACACTAGCGGCCGCCCGCGACTTCGTCCGCGTGGAAAAGTAACTTTTTACCCCCCTTTTAACCCCTTACAACCCCCTTAATATTATTATGTTGATACAACTTAAACAAATTATTTCGACCAAATTTGGTACCATAAAAACGGTCATTGTGACTAAACCTTAAAAGATAGACATATGCCGTCGCGGACTTTTTTTTAGATCATGTATAGAGGAATAATTCTTTCATACATATTTTTTGTGTATCTTGAACCGTTTTCGCAGCGCACGCAAAGAAAAGCCTTCAAAAATGAATAATTTCCCCGTTTTTTACACATTTACCGCTCTGTCTTTGCTCCTATTGGTCATAGCGTAATGTTATTTAGCCTATAGCCTTCCTCGATAAATGGACTATCCAACAAAAAAAGAATTATTCAAATCACACCAGTAGTTTCGGAGATTAGCGCGTTCAAACAAACAAACAAACAAACAAACCTCTTCAGCTTTATTATATTAGTATTATATTAGTATAGATTACGTTACTCTCCCAAAGCACCAAACCGTGTACAGGAATGCTTCACTCGGTTCGGGACTAAGACTTTCACCAGGGGCAGGAGGTGCGGGCCACGGACGTATAAATAGCTTGCAAAAATCCGGGCATGTGTCAGCCCCCCCCCCCCCCCCCCCACACGATTCACGCAAGGTGATTCCGAGCATATCCCTCTCCATTGCCCTCTGAGTGCTTCTTATGTCAATCCAAGCCTCAATGGGTCGGGACCCCCTGGACCCCCACTTATATACGTCCATGGTGCGGGCAGCCGAGCGATTGTGGGAGGAGAAACCCTCTCGCCGACAGTCGCATGTACAGAAGGGAAAGGAGGAGAAACCGACTGTTAAGGAAGAGGCAAGCCAGCGCATCCGGCTGTCCCTATCGCCACTCCCAGCTTGACTAAATCAGTATCGGGCCCGTAGTCTAAGCGTAGGGAATCACGTGAAGTAAGGTTTCTTCCAGCCGCATTACAACCAGTGTTTTCTTAACTGTGGGAGAGCCACGCTTCGGCATGAATGGGCCGGCTCGACCGGAGTGATACCACTGCCTCATAAAAAACCGGCGTGAAGCAGCCCCTGTGCTGTGTTTCGCCGAGTGAGTGAGGGTACCGGCGGCCCGGGGGGAAGGGGATAAAAGGTGGCAGCGCACTTGTAACTCCACTGGTGTTGCAAGTGTCCATGAGCGGCGGCAATACTTACCACCAAGGTGATCCGCCTGCTCGTCTGCTACCTATACCATAAAAAGTGTCACCACAACCAGTTGCCAAAGCAGACCCCACATTCTTGCTCTGCTCACAAAGTTGCCAAATACGATGGATGGTTCTTCCACGTATTCATGTCCCCACTCTGGCGATAAGGGAGCATCGCTAGGGATTAGTCGGTACACCTCCAGCCACCACGACATTACTACCTCTTGGTAGGAAGGTATGCATAAGAAGGCATTAGCGTCAAAAACGGGGGTGTGATGCACCCACGGACGTATATATAAGCTTTGACAAGCCGGGGTGTCCCACACGAATCCCCCCAAGTGCTCGGATTTAACAATTTCCCTAATTGAAATAATATTTTATAATGCTCTCCCGAAGCTCTCCCGAAGTACAATTCAAGGACCGGCTGGACCCAGCGTGCGTTATTACATGTACGCATTCTTGAAGAACATGAGATTGATTTGCCGTCCCAGGGCTATCTACAATTTGCTACCCCACCAACCTTGCCGACCCCTTAATTAAGTCGCCCTTACCTTATGTCAAACCAGACCTCAATGGGGGGGGTCCGGACCCCCTGGACCCCCCCCCCTTATATACGTCCATGGATGCACCCGAGCGCGGGGCGTCGGATGTTAGGGGGTCGGACACGACATATGCACGCAAGGAGCCGAATATGCTTGGACACCCATTACTTAACTTAATACACCAATCAATTAAAAATGTAATCGTCACTTACCAGCGCTAAACGCGTCATCGTGCGTGGCTCGTGCGCGGGCTAGGTACTAAGACTGGCTGCGCCGGGCTGCCCACTTGATATAAAGCATGGTTGCAGCATCTTATTAAACATTGGCCGCCTTATTCTGGTGCGGCTGACCACTACGTTTGGGAAGCTACGCAGCGTTGCCTTTTCTCGACCCATTTATTTTATTGCACTAACTTTTATAGCTTTTGTTTCACTCGTTTATTCTATTTATGTGCAATAAAGAATATATATCTATCTATCTGTTATACAATAGGGGGAACTTAATGCCAAGAGGCGTTCTCTACCAGTCAGCCTATGGGTCATACAGAGAGAATGATGATTTATTCCAGTTTTGGGCCTCCGGTACCCTCACTCACTCGACGAAACAGGGGCTGCTTCACGCTGGTCTTCTGTGAAGCCGTGGTATCACTCCGAGCCAGCTTTACCTTTGTCGTAATCATCATCATCATAGGCCTACGCCCGGCGTGTAACATCCTTAAGTCTATGGTGGACATCAAAAGCCGTCGGTTCGTAAGATGGCGGCTTTAGACGCAAACGGAAGTGACACGCTAAAATTGGGGTTATGGATAGCCTAACCTAACCAAATTTTTTTCTGTTAGTAGTCAGTATTATCATCAAAAAATATTGGTTAGGTTAGAACAGTGACCAGCCAAAAAACTTGAAATTCTCGGACGAGTATTTTTCGGGCGAGTTGTCCAATAAAAATGATGGTCAATCGGCGATACAAAGTTCGAAGCAGAAACGACATCGCACCAACTCGCACAATACACCTGCAGCGAAAGTATACCACAGCCGGCAGGGCGCGAATATCAAAATTCAACGCACAGAGAGAGAGCAGCCAGAATGACAATGTACGAATGTAAGCCCGAGTGCGTTGCGATGCTATTTGTACGGTTATGTAAGCGTTTAGCGATGCGTTTTGATCTTGTGTATGACGCTTAACTGTCTTAAGGATCCACCGTTGCTGTGGAATATGCCCACTAACGGACTTAAGACGTCACACTTTCTTCGTCTCGATCGATCCAAGAGCCTTTGCCCATCCATTGCCGAATCTAATCCCAAGCTGATCTTATCAATGCCAGCAGACATCCTTATAGGTCAGCCAGCAGTGTCAACGAATCCTACTGTTACTAACACCATTTCCAGTCCCCTACCATCATAGGATTGAAGCCTGGATGATCGATCGGCTTGCCATTACCGATATTAAACAATGCCGTCCCATATTCAATGTTCTCTGTGGCCGTCCTTTCGGAGCATCTGGGGTCTACCCTGATATTACTATACTCTAGTAAAGGGTTTCGAAGGTCAGACAGTCGCTTCATTTTAATTACCAGACTGCCCAAACTCTGAATTACGAGTATAGTCTGCGTAATTGCTCAAGTGACAAAGGGCAGGGCACATTGCGAAGAGAACAGACGGTCGTTGGGGTGGAAAGGTCCTTGAGTGGAAGCCGTGTGCAGGAGGCCGCAACCGTGTCAGGCCTCCACCAGGCGGACGACGATATAGTGAAGGTCGCGGGAGTCCCTTGGATTCGGTTGGCACAGAACCGATTCTGTATGGAGAAACTTTGGGGGAGGCCTATGTTCAGCAGTGGACGTCTATTGGCTGAAATGATGATGATGAGTCTAGACGTACCCCGGGCTCCTTAAGCAACAGCTTTAGACGCTACCGTGAGTACACGTTTAGATGAGAGAGACAGAGACGGAATCTTATGGTTAGAGACATTATATTCAATTACCCAGACATAATGTGCCCGAAGTGGAAGTAGTTACAATAGCTCATCTCGTGTTTGATCATAAAGACAGTGAAAGTAGAACTGCAAGGATACCTCGCTTATCAGAGCATTACCAATGGCATCTTTGTGACATATTGTTGATAATCACCTCAGTTATCATATCCATTTTAGATATAATTATGCATAAGGTACTAAGACGTCTTTAGTCTAGTGGTTTAGGTACCTGGTCATGATCTCGGGGTCTGGGTTCGAAACCCGGGTCGATTGAAACATAACGGTTTAGCGAAATGGTTTGAGCGCCGGTTGAGACGCAAGGGTCGCGGGTTCGATTCCCCGCACTAACACAAATGTTTGTTGATGAAACAGATATATGTGTTTTGGGTCTGGGTGTTTGTGGTTCCTTCATTGTTTCTGGTTTCCATAGCACAAAGGAAAACCTTAGTTTGGGACCAGAACAATGTATGTGATGTTGTCTCAATTTATTTATTATTATATTTCGAATTATTCAACATTACTACATTACCCGTTTTTCGAAATTACGGACTTTATTGACAAAACATTATCAAATGTCATTACAAATATATGGCCCGCCCTTACTTCGTTTCAGGACTTTAGTAGTACCAAGAGATGGCGCAGGAGTCGATACATGTCGCAAGTAGGTATTTCGTCTTTTGGTTTAGCTGAAGCCTTGTCGTAGCCTGTATGAATTACCTCTTTAGAAATATACCTATGAATGTGAGGCGGCATCACGCCAAAATAACCTACATCCTTTTCATACGTAGATTTAATAGGAAGAGAGAGTCCCCTCACAATCCATACAACTAAAGCAGAATCATCCTATTCATCGTACGGACGACTGTCGCGATCTCGTACAATATATCTGATAACCATTTACAATTAGAGGGGACTAATTCGATTGTAAACACAACATAGTTTAACGATGGTTGTGTTGTTTTATTAAAGAGATTTCCATACAAACGCGATATAAAAAATTAGCCACGGGCGCTGTCATTAGTAAGTATTTTACAGCTACGACAAAAGGATCAAATAGAGGCGGACACGCAAATAATAATACTCGTGTAAACGGAACAACTACATACATAAATCGCTAAGAGGTAAAAGAGACAGAATCATGAGTTGTTTGTTCTTTGTCAGAGTTTCACTTTTTACACCGACTACGGCAAAGCAAAGGAGGGTTATGATTTTGACAGGCTATGTATGTATGTATGTATGTATTGTATGTATGTATGTATGTTCAGTCTGTTTCCACGTAACTTCTAAAACTACTTATCAAATTCGACAAATGGCATATCATGTATAGCGTCTTAAACTGCCGCTTGTTATAGGCCTATATGAATTTGACAAATCTAATGTGGCGCCCTCTAGCGGACAAAAACATACAGAGTAAAAAATAAAGTATGATAAATATGCCGGTTTTGTATCATTTGAAAGCGCTTGAATTGTACATTTGAATATACTATATATATTACTAGCACTTGGACACCAAATAGTACAAATAAAAAAAAAGTAAGAGAAACTAAAACCCCAACTACGACAAAAAAACGACGCTGAAAAAGTATAAAACAAGCCTTCGTTGGCAATTTACAATAGTTCGTACATAAAGGCGTAGTCACACGTTCATAATACCAACCTACCTACCGTAGCACTTTGACAACGTGTGACTACGCCTTTAGTGTACGAATTAGTTGTAAATTGACAACGAAGGCTTGTTTTATACTTTTTTCAGCGTCGTTTTTTGTCGTAGTTGGGTTTTAGTTTCTTACTTTTTTATTTTTTGTTGGGCAAAGTTTAGAGGTGAGGCCAACAAAATATGGGTGTGTAATGTTTGATAGTAAGTTAAAAAAACTAACATTCAAGCGATATAATTTCATTTCGCATAATCTTAAATGGTATAACCACTCATTAGTACTAGTATAAATGTTTAGTATAAATTTAGATGGTATATTTTCATTTCATATAACCATCAATAAGTCTAACGTTCATTTTATCTATCTATTCCAAATGTTATAATTATCATTGTAACTAAAATCGAATAATATACATTTCGTATCGTATAAACGGTAATTAAACAAACATTGCAACATGCAAGTAGCATGCAACATGCAAGCAAGCATGCAGCATGCAAGCAGGCATGCAGCATGCAAGCAGGCATGCAGCATGCAAGCAGGCATGCAGCATTCATATCGTTTTGCGTGTGCTTCGGCGCTTCGGGAAGCCAGCCCCTCCACCTAGCGTAATGAGCTTCAGACACCCACGCTCTCCTCCGCAGCTTCGGCTTTCTGGTCGCCTTCGGCGACCAGCCTCAGCCTCTACGGAGAGCCCGAGTGGCTAAACCTTATTACGCGGGTGGGGGCTGCCTCCCTCCGCGCCTCCGCCTTATTAAATTACACTCTAGGGGTTAGGGCAGACAAGTACCACGTGAAGGTCGAGATAGGCTGAGTCGGGTGTCGCCCCTAATGTTTGTAAGTAATATGATTAGAATACTTTATAACATTAAAGCATTATACGAAATGATTTTTATATCAAAAGAGTGGTATATAAAATGTTATTATGGCACCTGTAACATTATATCAAACAAAAATTATACGAAATGAAATTAGAGAAACCGAAATTAGTTCAAGTAAAAATTCTATCAAATGAGCGTTATATCGAAGAAAATTAGTTCATTTGAGTTTCGGCCAAATGGAGCGCACCCCAAAATAATAAATAAATGGCGGTCTAAAGGTGAGCCAGCTCTTTACGGCGACAAACGAGTAGCGTGTGACCTGATGGTAACTTATCACCGTCGCCCATCAGTTTTCTCATGCACTAACTATCTAAGGACAATAAATAAAAACGTATATTTCTTAAAATAAATATATTGAAACATAATGCACAAGTTATTATTACAGCTTAAAAATGTACGGTTTGCTCTCACAGGTTAGGCACTAAACTATTAACATCATTGAAATTGTATTCGAATAAAAAGTTTCATTTCAGAAAACGCAGACTTTTATTTAAAAAAGTAAAAAAAAAACTACGTTTTTGCATCAAATTTTGTATTTGCTATTAAGAAGTTTACGCGGTAAAATTTTCTTACTAACTATTTAGTGCAACTTCCTCTTTGAATCCAATTAAAAAAATATAACAAAAATAACACAAAATTCCTATGTTAGCTAAATGAGGTTTTTTTAACTTACATAACAATAATATACATAAGAAATACATACAGCATACCTGCATCTTATACTCCGATCTAGAATCACCATCAATATTTTGACTAAATATGAAAAAACGTATTTTAAAACATTGGTTTAATTTGTACATGTGCCTTTAAAATATTCTGCTGATTAATAAATATATTTATTTTCCGTATCTATATTTTGTGTTTTACATTGAAACTAGTAGCCAGCCCTCACTTCGTTTCGGGATAGTTCCACTGTCCACCAATAGATGGCGCTGGGTGTTGTTAACATCGCGCTAGTGTTTCACCTTTTCGGGTTGTCGAATGGTCAATTTATAATAATTTGCATACAATACAGATTAAAGTATTGCCATTAAAGCATACCATACAACATACAAACCTTTTTTAAAATTGAAAGTACGATTTAAATAGTCTCATAAAAATAACATAAGATCGAACCAGAGGGCCTACAATACGGGATTCACGACCGTATATTTATTCCTTTCACACGCACTATTCATCTCTTGTTTGGATGCGACAGGTATATTTTTGTTCGTTACGGAATGATTTCGTTGTGTTTTTAATACGGTCCATTTCTGCCAATAACAAGTAATAATTGATAGCGGTATCAATAGAACACCGCCATTTTTTTTTGTAACAGCTAATTTTCAGAAACATCAAATAAAAGTCTCTAGAAATACTGATTAAAATGAAAATCATTTTGACAAACGTCAAAGTGACAGATCTCAACGTCAAAGGCACATGTACACGACAAAATTAAACCAATGTTGTTAAGGCAATAAATACTTTCCGATGCTTATTAAGCAAGCCCTAAGTTAGAATAGTTACATACATATTTATACACGGTTTTGTGTGAAGGTCGCCTATAAAAAAAAGCTATTTATAAACCAGGTTGTGTGCTTAGGTCTGCGTGTATTGAATGCCAATCAGTTTTCAACTGATGGGGAAAACGAAAGGAATGAATTAAATTCGACTGTTGAACTTTGACAAAGAAACTGCATACTAAATACTATTCGAATAAGGGCGTATTACGTTGTTAAAAATGTTTAGAGGTAAATCGCAAAAACTCGCACAATGTTATCAACACCCAGCGCCATCTATTGTTCTTAAAGCGAAGTAATGGCGGACTTCTAGTTTACTCTAATGGGGGCTATCGCGTGTGAAAATCCGCTAGATGGCGTACTGTCTAACTCAGGTCCACACGGTGAGTGGTTATTTTGATGTGACATATTAAAATGTCACTAAACAACCATGTTTTCAGTTGCACCTCAACTAATGCTATTACCCTTTCATAATGTGTTTTGAAAGTTTCCCATACAAAAAAGAATCAAATCAATTCGATTTCTGATCAGGCTTTAATTTTATAAAATACAGTTAAGATCTGTGAAAAAAAAATGTTTAATTTACGTCAGCATACTCAGCACAACTGATGAAAAAGATTAGAAGAAAAAGATAGTTGTTCTTTCCATCAGATCTTAAGGCCAACCTTCACACAAACTAAACCTATACATTACCACTTGCCCTACTGCTGTCTCATTCCCTCTCCCACAAACGTATACTTGTAGGGAAAAGAGACGGAGAACTTGGACAAGGCAATCTACTTCGCCGTTTAGCACTACGAGTTTAGGTATTACCACGTGTTCCAGTTATTACTAACGCGTTCGTTTTAAAATTAGCATCTCTTTCACTTGCAAAGGGGAAAAAGAGATGCAGAATATCGTATGTTTCGGTGAGTAAGTAAACAATCAATACGTAGTATATTTAAATTTCTCATTTTAAATAATACTCTTAAAATTGCCTTGCTAGAAAAAATAACTTTAATTAAAATCCAAAAAAGTTCATAATCTGTGTGTGCCTCGCCCTATAAACAGAGATGTGAATTATTTGAAATACAAATATTTCAAATGCAAATACAAAATGCAAAAATACCCATTTTTATTTTGTATTTGAAATACTTTTTTTCTAAATGTATTTTGTATTTTATTTGAAATACTCTATGTGAATATTTAGTATTTATAAAATACAAAATAGTTTCGTTGCATTTTTAATTAATTTTAACAATTTTTCATTCTTAAATCCATCAAATCATTTCAAATATAATACCTGCTTACCGAGTTCTGCCCCTGTAGAACGACTATTTTCATTTGGTGGAATGATTATGAGGCCCCATAGGCGAAACATGAAAGATGAACTCCTTTGAACAAATACTAGTTTTAAAATCAGTTCAATAAATAAAAGGTTATGCTTACAATGTATTTTATTTTCAAAACCTATTTTAAAAATACGTATTTTGCATTTTGTATTTAAATACTTTTATTCAAACTATTTTGTATTTCTATTTGAAATAGTGCTGGCAACTATGCATTTGCATTTTGTATTTAAATACTTTTACTAAATTATTTTTCACATCTCTGCCTATAAATAATATTTAGGCTAAACTATAATTTATGATAAACCAGTTTCGCCTGTAGTAGAAATCAGTTTCGCCTGTAATACAAATCAGTTTCGCCTATA
Organism: Cnaphalocrocis medinalis; assembly: GCA_014851415.1. Lineage (NCBI taxonomy): Eukaryota > Metazoa > Arthropoda > Insecta > Lepidoptera > Crambidae > Cnaphalocrocis > Cnaphalocrocis medinalis. The sequence continues at coordinate 22,146 of JABMDO010001147.1, forward strand.
GAGAAACCAATTTCGCCTGTAAAGTAAACCAGTTTCGCCTAATATTAACTTAAGTTTGGCAATCAAAAATGGACGTATGGACTTAAAATATATTTTATATGAGAAACAAGATCGGCTCTTTGGTCGATCCTGCAGTATTCCTAAAGTGGCAATCTCTTGGGTAGCTGAGCGGATTAAGTTAGTTTTAAATTTAAGACACACGTTAGTATCAGTGGAGTATCACAACCTTCACGTCATCGCCAGTCGGGATATCACAAAACGTACAAATGGAAGGGACGAGTGGAGCCAACTTATGTAGCCCATGATTGCAGCATCTTGAAGTCTTCGTCGTCCTCTGCACACAATGGTAAGACTACTTAAGCACAGAGTATAGCTGGCGGCATGAAAGAATAGCGATGACCGTTATTTTGCGCACTTGTAAAAAAGAAGACTTTCTATTAAAACTGGTTTCTGCGCACTCAAGGTCGTAACTACCGTTACTTGCCGCAGACTATATTAAATGTATGTACGACCTCTCGTAAATGAGGTAGGGTCATGGACGTATATAAGGGGGGGTCCAGGGGGTCGCTAATTGTTTTGCAATGTGGGACACCCCCCTTGTCAAAGCTATGTATACGTCCGTGGGTAGGGTCACTACCCAATGCGCCGTCCGGCCAGTCAAGTATTGTATTTGTGGCCCGCCCTCACTTCGTTTCGGAACAGTAGTTCCACTGTCTTCCAATAGATGGCGCTAGACGTTAATTGTATCGCGTTTCGCCTCTTCGGTTTCTATGTAAGGTTTGTCGGTGTCTCTAGAACTTATCTCTTTATAAATAGTAAAGAAGATAGAGGCAACGCGATAGTTTTATAAACATATAGTGGCCGCGCCCTCACTTCGCTTAAGGACCGTAATTCAAAATGAACCAATAGATGGCGCTAGTTACATCGCGCAATCGTTTCGTGTTTTCGGTTTACCTATAAGCCTTGTCGTTGTCTATTGAAGTTATCTCTTTATAAATAGTATAGATTTCCAAGTGATAGCTTTGTACGCAAACAGAAATATCTCGCTGAGAAGATGTGCCGGACACTCACCCTCCTTCTTGGACTTGCTCGGCTTCGGCTTGTCCGGCAGCTCGGCGGAGGGCACGTCCGGCAGCGTGTCTGTCGGCACGTTGATGCCCAACATCTCTTTGTCCAGGTCCTCCTGTAATTAAATACAAACCAAAATATGTTTAATCAATCAAACATTAAAGCTCTGGTTGCGGTCACGAGATGTCGAATTTCTTTAAAGGTTTATTTATATTTGTCTTCTGTGTCGAGACGTGGCGCGTCAGAACGGTATCGGTTTCTTACATTAGGTACTAGTGACCCGCCCTCACTTCGCTTCGGAACCGGGATTCCAAAATGAGCCAATAGATGGCGCTGTGTACAGTTACATCGCGCAAGCGTTTCGTGTTTTCGGTTTACCTATAAGCCTTGTCGTTGTCTATTGAAGTTATCTCTTTATAAATAGTATGGATAGTCCTCGGCGGTCCGTAGCCCTTATAATAGGTAACACGAATGACACCCCTTTAGCATGTTAGATCATCAAAATATGCAAAATAAAAATCAGCTGCTCCATACAAAAAGGGATATTCGCCGGGCATTAATGTGTACTACCCGGGGATAAACGCTGGGATTAGAAATGGCGGCGCTACTATTCACCTCTCGCTCGCACACGGGGTACAGCAGACTGGACAAAAAAAAAAGCTATTACCTAGGGCTTCGGGATTAAAACGACTAAAATTTGAAGGTGTACTAAAAAATCGCAGGTGGTGTCCGTTTCACAAAGGTTTATTAGCAAGTTTTCTATATTTCTTAATTTATTTAGTTTTATACGACACAAATTCCATCGAAATAATATTTGTAGAAATTGAGCAAAAAAAAAATAACTTCCCGTTGATTGAACGCAAGAAAAATAGTGTGTCGACAGAGTTCAAATACCAATGACTTGTCTCCACCTACAATTGGACTTCGCAAGTCTGCGCCCTGGTATAAATGGAACCAAAAGTGTGCTTAAGCACACTGGCACTTTGTTTGACAACGTGTTGTCAATACTGTCCTAGCAGTAAAGATGCCAAAGTGTTGTACGATGAAAAAATGGTGCCGAAATCATGCCCGTTACGAACGACAAAAATAAATGGTTGTGACCTACCACACCGGGTAAATAAAATTAATTCAAATTATAAGGTTATAGTATAAAAATATAGAGTTAAAATCATTGAATTTTTCAAAATAAATAATGCCTAATTTCAACAATGCGTTCTATTCCCTATTCTCTCACTTGCGCTAAGAAAGAGATAGAGCTAAAGAGTGCAGCAAGAACATAAGTCCATTAATGATAACTATGGAGTCGCTCTTTTATTTAGTTTTTATCACCCGAGCGAGAATATGGCAGGTAACTAACCAATTTACAATAACTGTTTTTTTAGCTTTCCAATATATGAGATTATGAGAGAGAAGTGGCACAAGTTAGTTGCAATCGAAAGATGCGACGGTAGAGGTATTAAAATATCTTTCAGATTCAGATAGCAACATTTTTAACCAAATTGATGGGCACACAAAGGAACAGTTGGGTCATATTTATGATTTAACCAAATCAGTCATAGAAAGATATGTAAACGTACGCCTTCACTACATATGTCAAAAAGACACATTAGAAAAAAAAAGTAAATCCAAAAGGCAAGTTTTTAATAAATTAAATTTGTTCCAAGGTTTAGAAGGATGTTGTCAGGTTTCAGTTTTTCACTTTATTATCATTAAAATAAAATTATTACGTGTACAAAAAAAGTGATTTTATTTTCGCACTAACAGGCCTTTTATTTGATAATGGGAATGCACAAAAAGTAACTAGTCCGCCACCTTGAACCGTTCACCATATTGGATCTGGGGGCACGGCAGTGTCCCCACCAAGTCGAGCAAAAAAGCGGCACGGCCGTACCATCCTTTTCTCGAAGCAATTCAGGCCATTTTCGACCTGTAACTTCGTTGTGGATAAAACTAGAAGACTAAATTTTCAGTAACCATACAGGCATTGTAAAGACACGGTATATTTCTAATTTCAATCAATTTGAACCAGTAGTTTAAGAATTATAACGGGTCAAAGTTTCTTAATTTTGTCACTCTCTGACTCACTGACTCACCGATCAAAATTCTAAGGCACTTATAGCAGACCTAGAACCTTCAAATTTACACTATAAGTAGTGTGTGGGGTATGAATCAAGTAAAAACTAAAATATTTTTAAATTTTGATCCAGTTTGCTAGATATATGAACTTCAAAATAACTTTGTAATCCTATATAAATATCATACCGATATATAGGATTACCACGTTATATTTGCAGTTCAATAGATTTTAAGAATTTTCTACAAAAAGGAATGAGATCCCATCAAAAACAATACTTGTCAAAAAACCAAGTCTCGCAACTACCGTAAAAAGTGGTGAGATCCATGTTTGCCAAGTCGGTTATTCATTGATTGACTTGGCAATCACATCCGAATTAATTTAATGCATTACTTCTGAGATATATTGTGTGATTGCCAAGTCAATAAATGAATAACCGACTTGGCAAAACATGGATCTCACCACTTTTTACGGTAGTTGCGACACTTGGTTTTTTTGACAAGTATAGTTTTTGATGGGATTTATATTACTTGACTTACTTAACTAACCATGTGATGCAAAATTTAGTTTTAATTAGAGAAAACTGATACACATTGCAAGTTAAGAAAGAATTAAATAATAAGTTTTGCGACTCCGTGTATTCCTTGCTCTGAACTGTTCCGTAAATCACCTTATGCAGCTTCGATTGACACGTAGTTATACATTACTGCTTTAACTGTCAAGATGTTTACACATGCAGGTCGGTAAACAGCAGTGTATAAACAGATCATTTGAAGCATAATAAGGTGAAATTTGGAGCATGTGCCATCTTCGCGCTTGGTTATTGTATGGCGCGCTATGTCCATTGTAGGTGAAATGTCATTGCAAATACAACATAATAGAGTGACGTCACCACACTAAGTCACGCGCCAAGCAGTGTACAATTTCGGCGCACTCCACAAGTCTTCGGTGTATAGTGGTCGTATCCCCGCCTGCACGCGGAGACCGGGGTTCGATTCCCGCCGGAGAGTTTCCTTTTTTTTACATTTTTATATTTTTTTACTTTCTCCACTGAGGGCAGTTTCCCATATTCAAAATTTTTTGTTTTTGGGTTTGCACTTGACCTCATCTCACCTGATGTAGAGTGACAATAAGGTCTAAGATGTAGCGTTTTTCCCAGAAGAAGCTTATTCACTCTCGACTTAAAGACACCCAAATTGTAGCTTT
>JABMDO010001148.1:0-29319 GCA_014851415.1 Cnaphalocrocis medinalis
TTCATTATATTTTGAATAAAATAGTATAGACGTATATTATAATATTAAACATTGTAAGTGAATTAGAGAAATTACTGTCCTTTCTTCTGGTCATACGATGTTGGAATTTATTCTAAAAATAAAAAGAATTGGTGGCTATAAAATATTTCGAGGTAAAAGGAATAAAATATGTGGTCCGGGAGTATCATGCATGATAACGGAGTAGATAGTAAACCATAATTGGAGCTCGCTAATTTTAATATAGAAAAGTATACGAATGTTCGTTTATCCAATATTTCAAAAAAATTAGACCCCCAGAAATATATTCGACACGTGTACAATAAACTTATTCATTTTGAAAATCAATATAAATGCGTAATAAGGAATTTTGTAATATTTCAATAAATCATTCTAATTAAAAATATATTGTTTCATTTACTCTCCCTTTGTTTGTCCAAATGTTTAACCCCAAACTAGCGCACATTTGTAATTTTTACGTTTTAGTATGTATTGCACAACTTCACCATTTTTTAGGGTTCCGTAGTCTACTCGTAATGTCTGTCCGTCTGTCTGTCTGTCTGTCCTGGCTCGTTCTCTGCCGTTTCTGCACCGATTGCCACTGAAAATTGGTAAAGAGATGTATACTGATAATCCGAAAATTGGTTTTTAACATTATTGAAAAATAATTATTTTTCACCCCCTTTTCCATACAGCGAAAAGTTAATTCGAAAAATAAATTCGACTTACCCCATCGTCTGGTCGGTATCGTTAAAAAGGTATCTTTAAATACAACAAAATTGCCTTGACATAATGTGGATCAAACCCCCCAGTTTCGAGATATATTAATACAAAGTTAAAATTAGAGCTTCCTCTCCCCCCCCCCCCCCCCCCAACTTCACAGTAAATAAATACTGTCATACACATTAAGTTGAATATCAGTTGAGGAAATTTGACAGATTGTGGTAACCTGATGTGTGGCTGACTGTACTTTTAACGAAAACTTTAGCGGACTCTGTATCATACATAGTATTTTAATACAACTTAACCAACTTATGACGTGCAGTTGCCCTAATGTATGGAAATAACTACCTAACTTAACTATGAAAATAAGGTTTAAGGCCCATCTTTTGGATACGGAACACCTTCATGTGCGTGTCCGACACGCTCTTGGTCGGTTTTATTTTACAAACTGACTAAATAAATATTTATTTATCTTCAATGTGCAGAATTTTACACTTACAATTTTATATATAAGTTCATTCACCAAACTGATTTGACTCATTCTTTGTGTCCCATCACTGTCTTTTTCGTATGTATGCTGCATAGTTACGTGAAATCTTTATTTGTGAGCGTGTATTTTTTGATGTGTTAAATTTTTCTGTAGTGTGCGTTTATCGTGACAGCAAAATTTGTGACTGTTGAGTATTAAAATTTTTGGTGGTGTGCTGTACGTGTTTACCTCGTCCCCCGCAAAAAATGGTGAAAAAAATTGTTAGAAGCGCGGACGTTAGGGCATCTCCAGTGGCTGTCTGCTCTAAGTCGGCATGTGACGATGCACAGCATCTGGTGAGAGATGCGTCTACTTCCGGTCATTATTTTTCCACAAATCGCAGCAACTTCCGTCAGAATAAATTAAGAGTTGATTTGACTTACTTCCGTTTGGCGCCAAATGTACGTCACCTGGGGTCGAGCCTGCTCGAAGTTCCCTCATAGCGTCGTTAACTTTCGAGTCGGTAACATCGTAGCAGAAACGCTGCTACCTCGGTATCAAAAGTTAAAATTAAAATTATATCAGTGAAATTATTTTCAAAAGTAATACTGTATGTGATTATTTACCAACATGAGTGGTAATATCAGTGATTGTGGCGACGATTTGTATACGTGATGGTGGTTAATGACGGCAATAGCGACCACATTCTAAGTAAAAAGCCACAACCTCAGCCTCGGGAGCAGAGGAAGCGCCGGGCGAGCCTCACCGATTCTCCGGAGCGCGAGGTAAAGAAGAAAAAGCAAGGTACGTGTATTCCGATACTTTCAACGCTTATTTGAGCCAAATGAACAACTTGACAAACCTTTTTATGAACAATACGCACAGCGCTCCCCCTAGCAATTCATCTGTTGTATCTTCTTTATCGCAACAATCCGATAACGCTCCATTTGTGCTTCGTCCCGCTGCGATAGATGAAAATAACTTAAGTTGGACCTTGGGCCGTTAAATACTCTTTTAATAATAGAACCTAAAGTGCCTAATTTGGATCCTTCTCGCGTTAAGAGGTTAAAATTAACGATGTGAATTGGAAGGAGGGGCGTTATTCGGAAGTTATAAAAGTTTACTGCGCACAACCGTGCTTGGTAGACTAAGCGTTAACAATAAGTTGCGTCAATTCACAAAGAGAAAAGATTTTTCAGCGCCTATCGAACGCTTGTTAGCGGTTAGCGGCCATTTCCTGCCCTTCTTACCCAGCACGATCACCTTAAACAACATTTGCAACAATTCGTAGATTGGGCAGCCGCCCCTACGACAGAGCTTACGCTTTCTCACGTATTTGATAAATTATCGCTTCTCGGCCTTTTGGCTAAGATCAAAGTGTAGTACGTCTGTTCTTTTCAGCGTAATATCTGAAAGTTACCTCATGGAGGGACCAGTTTATTAAACTGATTTTTGTAATTCGATGGGATGTTCGGGGCTCGCTCCACTCCCAGCATTGCAGTGCCGCCGGGATTGGCCCATATAAGCAAAGAAATAATGGATGGCGCATTTGGTGCAGGTGACCCTGCCTCATGCGCCGAGGGTTGCGGGTTCGATCCCCACCCTGGATGAAAGTTGGTGTGATGAACGCTTGTTTGTTCGGCGTCTGAGTGTAATATATGTAAAGTATCAGCCTATAACCTGTCCCGCTGTGGGGCAGAGGCCTCCATCATGGGAGTCGAGTCATCGCTACTGTGATGGGATTGGGCTTGATCGCCACGCTTGACTGGTGAGGATTGGTGATCACAGGCCCGGGTCATGTTCGAAAAGTTCGAAACATGCTTTTGTTCGACCCGGGATTCGGATCCGGGACCCCGAGATCACGGCCCGGTGCTTGAACCGCTAGACCAACGAGGCGTATTTGAGTATTGTATTTGTGTTCCCTCTGTTGTCTGACATCTGTAACACAAGTGCTTAAGCTACTTAGTACGGAGTCAGGTCAATGTATGAGGTGTTGTGAGAATTAATTAACTAATTTTTAATATATTATTATAATGCAAATAGTGTGTGGTAAACGTGCCGAGTGCGTCGAAACCCGCCAGGAGCGTATCCTAGCGGAGATACCCAACAAAACACTACGCGAGGGCTTGCGGAAAATTCCACCAAGTACGGAACACTTGTTTGAGAAGACTGCTCTTAACTTATACGTACAACGAACTGGTGGCATAGATAAATGGATTCGACCCTATTTTCCTATCGATAAATACTCGTAAGATTGCAAACTGTTAGCAAATCTTACCCGAAGCCGAGCACATCTCGCGAATTACCTATGTACATTCTACTTTCGTACAGATCAGCGACATAGAGGCAAGCCAGAGCCCACCTCTGCCGAGCCTAAAACACGTAACAGCTCTAAATTTAGGAAATTTCACCGAAAGGAAATCCAATCTAAAGTTTGACTCAATCCTACCCAACAAATTTTACGGGGGCTGCCTCCGAGCGCATCGGAGGCAGTGGCAGAACGTGTCAGGCTCCGAAGGCCAACCTGGAAATGATCTCAGGGATGCGTCTGCCATTTACCTCCAAGCCAGTGCTTGTCCCGCCAACACTGTGCAATATTCAGCGATTCAGCAACAGGGAATGACCAAACAGATAATAACATTATTAGACAAATAAGTATTAGAGGAACCGGATAAAACTCAGCTGGGCATGAGTTTTTTCTCGGAAATGTTTCTTCGCAAGAAAAAGAACGGCTTAGACAGATCCATTTTCAATCTGAAACGTCTCAATCCCACTAAATAGTCCCCAAAAAGTTCTCGCTGATCTCTTACTTCCAAGTACCAAAGTTTCTTCAGAAACAGGATTGGATGGCGAAAACGGATCTCTCCTCTGCCTATTTTCACGTAACATTTGCTGTGAGTCATCGTCAATTTTGTGAATGAGTAATCGGGGAAAAATACTTCAGATAACGAGTCTCCCGTTCAGTCTGTCATGTGCTCCGAAAAATTTCGCCACGATTACAAACTGGGTAGCACACGCACTACCAGTAGGAAGACTCAACTGTCGTCACCTTCAGAGCCTCTGCCGAGCGTTGGTGAACTCTCGATCCCCGATCCGGCACGCGCCCATACACCAGCCGTGCGAGCGGATCTTTCATGGTGGTTGTCTACAGCAACCCAGCTTCGAAACAAGCAGTCCTCTTCACGAGACTCCTGTTCAATATCTTTTGCCCACCGATGCCGCGGAAATCAGCTAGGGAGCCCACGTAGACGACTTTATAATGTCAGACAGGTGGAGTCTCAAACAGTCGAACTGGCATGGCAATTGCAAAGAAATGTTTGCGATCATATCGGCGGTCAAGAGGTTCAGACATACAATCAAAGGGAGTCACGTAGTCATTCAATCGGTCAATCGAACAGTTGTCGCCTACCCTACATTCAAAACGAGGGGGAGGGGCACGATCAGAACCACCCCTGGTCCTGACACTCCTGACCCACCAACTGTTCCGGATTCTCCATGAATCGAAAACAGTTCTGACTGCAGAATACCTTCCGGGTCGCTTCAATCAAATCGCCGACTGTCTGTCGAGAAGCAAGAGATAGTCGAAATGGCATCCACTAGACCCGAGGTTCGAAACACCATAAATAGACCAAACCAAGGCCTTCCCCCCTCCTCAAACGGCGAGCATGAATCTTTTAGTATGTAAAATCGGGGGTTGGCAGATTTCATAGCACAATGGTCAGAAGGAGATAAGTTACTTTTATTCCATGGATGCAGAAAATCTACTTTAAGAACGTACCGACCAGCTTGGCTGCGTTGGGTAAAATGGTGTAAAAATGCTAATTATAGCTTCAAACACCCAAACAGTAACACAGTGGCAAAATACCTAGCACATTTACAAGAAAAGTTAGCTTACTCTACTATCCTAGTGCACAAGTCTTTTATATTTACCTTAGGTCAGATTTCTTAATAAAGCATAGGCTTAAGGCAATATCTACTCAACAGCCCAAACTGGGGCCAAGCCCTAAATGGGACCCATCTGAGCTGGTCGCCTGGCTAAGTTCTAACACTTTCCTAATCAACCTCTTTGAGGCTTCTCGTAGATTGGCTTGTATTTTGCTACTGGCTTCCGGTCGGCGCGTGCATAATCTAACTTTGCCAAGTGTGGCATCAGATCACTAAAAGGACAATGGTGATCATTTAATTCTGTGCCCCAAGTTTGGTTCCAAAACTGATACATCAACTTATTAGACGATCGGCCTGGAAGCTATTAGAATATTCAAATGGTAAAATATGTCCTGTATTCTGGTTTAAGGATTAGAGTTAAGTGAGCAGAGGCTGACAGCGGAATGTGACAGCGCCTTATTTGTTTCTGTTAATGATTCAAGCAGAGCTGCTACTAGGACCCTTATAGGGAACTGGATAAGATCTGTTTTAAGGAGGCCGGAAGGAAAGCCTCCCCGGGCAGCGTCCGTTCTACTGTAGCGTCATTAAATTGTATAACAACCTATCATCAATGGATGAAATTAATATTATCAAGAGGTAATTGGCGTGTCGGGAGAACACGTTCACAAAATATTACTGTAAACAAATAAGAAACAGAACACTGTGACTCAAACCCCTAGTAACTGTTTGATTCAGAACTTTCAACCAATTTAAGTAATCTGATATGCTTTAAGTAGACTACATGTAATCTTCTTATTTCATTATTTAAATGGCATGTTTAAAACATATAACATGCTTAAGAAACACATTACACACTTTTTACGATTAATTACTTACTTACTGGTTATTTAACTATATGGATATTCGACATTAAATAAATATAATCTTATTAAGAATACCTTATTTTACAGCTATATAACAACAAATCAATTAAAATTTCAGATACTTTAGGAATATCTTTTCATCTTCACATAGCGTCGTTGGTAGTCACCAGGAGCTAATAACCACGTCTCTCACCAGATGCTGTGCATCGTCACATGCCGAATAATAGTGCAAGTTTTACAAAACAATAAAACTTGTATTATTGAGCAGAGACGATGCACAGCATCCCATTAAGGCCTCCTGGTGAGAGTCTTCTATGAGGGAACTTCGAGCAGGCTCGACCCCAGGTGACGTACATTTGGCGCCAAACGGAAGTAAGTCAAATCAACTCTTAATTTATTCTGACGGAAGTTGCTGCGATTTGTGGAAAAAATAATGACCGGAAGTAGACGCATCTCTCACCAGATGCTGTGCATCGTCTCTGCTCAATAATACAAGTTTTATTGTTTTGTAAAACTTGCACTATTTTTATTGCCATATAAACAGGGTGTTTACATTTTAGATGTTAACAAAATACATTGTTAAATAAAAGGCGTGCGCGTGTTCTTCCGTTTTATTGTCACCTTAGAACTAACTAACTTACGCTGCGCGCACACACGCATACATCACACCTCCACCCTTATTTACTAATATAACACAATAACAATATTGGTAAACTCTATATTTAGAAGCTAATCTTATTAATCTTAACTTATATTATACATTGTAATAACTGTTACATTAGGAGATAAGTACGTATAAAGACAATACAGGAATATGAAAATATTACAGGAAATACTACAATTACAACTACTTAGTCTATTTCTTCAAACCATAACGGACTGGTGGTCTGCGAGATCGAATAGGACGAGGACTACACTTAGGGGTAGAACTCGATCCAGGGAGGCCACCCGTTTGATGCCCGATACGCTCCGGCGTCACCGCTGCCGTTAGCTCTGCTTCCGAGTCTGGTAGTCCCGGATTTGGTGAACATGGACCACTGACTTGTGATCTATTTAACATATTCGCGCTCAAGTCTGGCCTTAGATCTTGGGTCGTAGGCAAAGCCAATGATCTACGTGATTGTGTATTTATACCTAACCTTTGTTCTAAGGTACCGATGGTTGGTTGTGGGTCAGTTCTGTTATTGTCAACAAGGCTCGCGGACCTCAGTTTCAACTGATCAATGTGCCTGTGGATCTCGGTTCCAAAAATAGATTTGACAATATAATCACTATTCCCTATTCGCTTAGTTACTATCCCCGCTACCCATTTGTCGGTTCCTCTATAGTCCCGATACCATACCTGCGCCCCGGGCTCGAGCTGCCGCCGGGCGCCGCCCGCGTACCGCTCGCTGCGCGCCTGTTGCGCCGCCACCCGCGCTTCCCTCTCCGGTTTAATATTGTCTAGCCTCATTCGCAGATTACGACCCTGCAGAATTCGAGCTGGACTGTCCCCAGTGGTGGGGTGTTCTGTATTCCTATACGCTAGGAGGAACCTACACAGTGCTACGTCAACATCTAGTTTTTGTTTAAAAGCTTTTTTAATTACACGTTTACAAATTTTGACAGAGTTTTCGGCGGCCCCATTCGACGCTGGATGATATGGGGCTGAGAAAATATGATCTATACCGTTATGGCTTAAAAAACTCTGAAATTCCGAACTAGAGAACGGGGGCCCGTTATCGCTGACTGTTTGTTTGGGAAGTCCAAATTTAGACCAAAGATCTCTAACACCGATATAACCGCTTGCGCTGTAATTCTATTCATCCTAACTGCTTCTATCCATTTCGAACATGAATCGACAATTACCAAATAAGTTAGTCCCCCTATTGGCCCTAGAAAATCTAAATGTAGTCGCGACCAAGGCCTGTGGGGCCAGGGCCAAGAGCGCGGCGCCTGCGCAGGCGGCGCGTCGGCCACGGCGGCGCACACGCCGCAGGCGCGGCACTCCGCCTCCACCGCCTCGTCTATCCCCGGCCACCAAACGTAACTTCGGGCTAATGCTTTGGTTTTTGACAATGCCCATGTGCGAATCGTGAAGTTCAGATATCACTTTTTTTCCTACACGAAATGGTATTACTACGCGATGTCCCCATAATATACATCCTAGTTCACAGTATAATTCACTTTTCCTATTAAAGTACGGCTTTAATTCTCTAATTTCAACATCCATGGGCCAGCCGTCTGTTATATAACTTAACACCCGGCTTAAAATGGGATCAGTACGAGTTTCTTTTTTTAGTACATTATGATCCAATAACAACGCTTCTGATGAAAAATGTAAGTACGTTTGTTCTGGCAAATCTTTTTCTTCGACTGATACTTCATTTTTTTGCGATTCAATCAAACGTGATAGGATATCAGCCGTATTCTGATCAGTTTTAACGTATTCTATCGTAAAATCATAAGCAGTTAACTTGATTGCCCAACGTTGCAATCGACTTGCCGCTGCAGTAGGTATACCTATATTGGGCCCAAAAATGCTCACCAGCGGCTTATGGTCTGTGCGCAGCACAAATTTTCTACCATATAAATAGTTATGGAATTTTTCTACAGCGAATACAATTGCTAGTGCCTCTTTGTGAATTTGGCTGTAATGTAACTTATGTAACTCATGCGCCGTGAGCGCACGGGAGGCATACGCCACGACCCGCTCGCTGCCCGCGCCCGCGCCGGCGCCCTCCGCTGCGCGCACCGCTGACCGCGCCCGCCCTCTGCGCGAGCACGGCGCCCAGCCCGTGTCCGCTGGCGTCTACCGTTAATACTGTTTCGCTCTCCAGGTCGAAGTGTGCCAATGCCTTGCAACTACATAGAAGCCCTTTTACGCGCATAAAGGCTGAGTTTTGTTCAGACCCCCATTTCCAAGGTCTACCCTTTTTAAAAGTTCATAAAGAGGTGCCAGATGCGTAGATAAATTTTTAATAAATTTCCCATAAAAATTTGTCATACCGAGAAAAGATTTACTTCCGAGACATTATTTGGATGAGGCATGTCTATGATGGGCTTTACTTTACTGGGATCTACTCGAATACCTTCCTTATCAATAATGTAACCTAAGTACTTCACTTCTTTTGCCAGAAACTCACATTTATTTCTTTTAATTTTTAAAACCCATTTTGTTCCAAAAACGCTGAGTACCTCTTCGATTGTTTTTAAATGACTTTCCAGTCTCTGTTTATAATCAAAATGTCGTCGAAGAATACTAACACATTAGGAATATTTTTAAACAGGTTGACCATGATTTTTTGAAAAATCCCCGGACTCGCCGAAAGGCCATAGACTAAGCGACGATATCTAAATAATCCCCGGTGTGTATTGATTACCGTATACGATTGAGACCTTTCAGACAGTATTATTTGATTATACGCCTGGGAAAGATCTAATTTTGTAAAAAAATTGTTCCCGCTCAAATTACTAAATAAGGTCCCTCCATTTTTGGAACCGGGAAACGATTGACCTCTAAAACTTTATTGAGAGTTACCTTGTAATCTGCACACAATCTTATGTTACCATCGGCTTTACGCACAACAACCAAGGGCGTGGCCCAGTCCGAGTGGTCCACGGGCTCGATGACGCCGGCGCGCAGCATGGCGTCCAGCTCTGCGTCGACGCGCGCGCGCAGCGCGTACGGCAGCGGTCGCGCGCCGCAGAAGATGGGCTCCGCGTCCTCGCGCACCACCAGCACTGCCTCGCCCCCCGTGTACCTGCCTAGCCCGCCGTCGAACACGGACTTATGCCTATCAACAATATCAGATAATATCTTAGTATGATCCGGCTCCATTTCGGTTAACATGAGGTTCGGTGTATACATGTAAAGAAACGACATTTTATTATAAAGAGGTTTCATTCGTGAGCGCTCTATAGTGTCTATTATGTTGCTTTGAACAGGAGACGTCACGAACGTCATTCGTAGAAAATAATGATCAGGGGAAACAATCATAGAACTTTCAAACTAGAAATATAATCGGGCTAAATAAAAAAGAGCAAGACAGTAGTATTATTTTTTGAATAGTAGATGATATTTAATTAAGTAGGGCTATATCAGTAAGTTGTTCAGAAGTTCCTATATAGATGGTAGGATATAACCTTGCTTTCACAGCTTACAACTTAGTTAAGTGAAGTGACGCAAGATGGCGCACTATCTGTTAATTTATATATTTTATATTGAAACTTTTTCTGTAAAGGAGTTTGCTTAATTATGTTAGTTTTTTTTTCTCTGAATGTCTTGTCAATTTGACGTTATTGAAATATAAATTTTTCTTCAAGTCATTTTCTCATGAATTTTATTTTATTATTGGAATTAAACCCGGGAAATAACTGATAAAGTTAACAAAATGCGTTTTAACTACGCAAGTCATAAATTCAATGAAGTAAATGTAGACCGTAAATGTTGCTTGGAAACAGTAAGTAAGAATTTAATGTCATTTTTCAACAATGGAGTTAGTCGAGAATCAATCCGATATTTACTTAAAAATTCAAAAGGCTGATAAAAATTTTAAGAAAAGTGTTAAGGCCATGCATCACTCGATCGTATATTGAGACACATCTTGAGAATTTAGAGGAATTATGGTTGGAATTCAAAGAGGGTCATAGGATAATCAGGTCATCTCGTTCATCCAAGAAGATTCTTGTCAAACTGATCACGAGTATTTCACCGACGAAGGATCAGTTAGAACAACTTGTCACCATTGTCATCATCAGATTCAAATGACTTAAATCTTCCGAGAATTCAACTTCCGACATTTCCGGAAAGTATGAAGAGTGGCAAACATTCCATAATAATATGTTTACAGCTCTTATACATAATAACTAGCTTTTTGCCGCCCCGCGCTTTGCGCGGGTGCGCCTTCAAGCTAGGTCTGCGACGCTTAGCCGCTACGGGCTGCGCCCTGCGCGGCGACGCTACGGGCTTCGCCCTCCGCGGAGCTCGGCCTTCGGCCTCGCGACACGCAGCTCGGCCTGCGGCCTCGCGAAGATACACGGGGCGGTTCTCTGTCTGTCACGGCTGCTCTTATACTTTTTTGCCAACGGAAAGATAAATCAAATGTATGATCTTGGGACGGTTGCGCCCTACGCGGCGCTCCTCTTAGTTTGTCGATAAGCCTTATGATGGAATAGCCGCTTCGGGCTTCGCCCTACGCGGCGCACCGATGGTTTTATGTTAGATAAACTTGTGATGAAATGGCCGCTCCGGGCTGCGCCCTACGCGGCGCTCCGTTTGGTTTTGTCCATAAGCCTTGTGATGGATGGCCGCTCCGGGCTTCGCCCTACGCGGCGCACCGGTTGGTTTTTATGTTTAATAAACTTGAGATGAAATAAGTAGCCGCTTCGGGCTACGCCCTTCGCGGCGCTCCGCTTGGTTTTGCATGTGTAACTTTCGATGAAATGGCCGCTCCGGGCTTCGCCCTACGCGGCGCTCTGCTTGGTTCTGCCCGTCTATCTAACGATGAAAAGCCGCTCCGCTTAATGTCATGCGTCGTGTTTCTATTAAATGGCGCTCCGCTTAGATTGATATGTCGTGCTTGCGGTGGAATGGCCGCTCCGGGCTTCGCCCTACGCGGCGCTTCGCCTTTGCTTCTAGTTATTGCATAGAGCACAATGAAAAAGTCCATACATACTGTTAGGAAGGCCGCTCCGGGCTGCGCCCGACGCGGCGCTTTGCTATATTCTCGCAACACACCAAGTGATTGAAATGGCCGCTCCGGGCTTCGCCCTACGCGGCACTCTGCTTGGTTACTGCCCCTGAAAGTCAGGTTGAAATGGGCCACTCCAGGCTTCGCCCTTCACAACGCTCCACTTGGTTTTGAAGTTCAAACTTGTAATGGAATGGCCGCTCCGGGCTTCGCCCTACGCGGCCGCTCCGCATTCATTTTTCGTCGCACCCATATGAAAGTGGCCGCTCCGGGCTTCGCCCTACGCGGCACTTCGCCTTTGCTCCGCAATGTTACGTTGAACACGATGAAAAAGTCCATATGTACAGTTAGAAGGCCGCTCCGGGCTGCGCCCGACGCGGCGCTCTGCTATACTCTTGCAATATAACGAGTGATAGAAATGGCCGCTCCGGGCTTCGCCCTACGCGGCGCTCCGCTTGGCTCTGCCGCTGTATGAGATGAGGAAATGGCCGTTGCGGGATTCTCCCGGTGCAACAATCGATGTATTGGCCGCTCCGGGCTTCGCCCTACGCGGCGCTTCGCGTGGGTTTGTGAAGAAAACTCGTGATGAAATGGCCGCTCCGGGCTTCGCCCTACGCGGCGCTTCGCTCAGTGTTCGGGGCTTGTGTCGAGTATTTAGATTTTTCCATTTAAGCTCCATATAAGCCCACACTTGATGCCTACGCTGAGCTGGCTAAGCGATTCAAAGTTCATAATCGTAAACGTTAATGTCAGTAGGTAGTGCTAACAAGCACAAGTGATAAAATTACTTTATGAAATTTTGATTCAACTTAATTTAAATTTTTAGTTACACTAACAGCATAAATATTGTGGTAATACTATATAAATATATGAAATTACCAAGTTATATTTGCGGTTCTTCTCATTGATTTTACATAAGTGGTTTCGTTTGAAACTTTAAATTTCTTGAGTTTTTTAGTTTTGTATGTTATTGAATCTTTATAGTTCCTCAATATGATATGGTCACTGTAAGTTGTTAGGTTTGAGAATTACGTAAAAACTTAAGACAGAAGGTCGATAAAGCAGGCGACCCGTGTATCATCAATATCAACTCAACTCAAGTTCCCTTCCATAGTCCCGGTTTAGTTGCCATCCTCTCCCATAACCCTAATATTTTGTATCTCCTTCGCATGTTTTCCTATACACCTATGTGTAGGGTCAGCCGACTTCAGTACAAAATGTATGGGAAAAGTCGTAGTAGAGTAAAAAAAAAATTTTCTTTTTTTTTTAGTCGTCGCATGTTTTTGTTAAATGCTCTGGTGGTTGAGAATGACAATACATGTCACTTTTTGACAGGGCACAACACACAGACGTTTGAGTATTTACAATTTTACGTACATTTTACACAAGTTTTGTACTAAATCGTAAAATTTTCCTTGAGGATGAAGTTTTTTTTTTTCTAACCATTTTGTAGCTCTTGTTAATACCTACCATAAAAGATTATGACAACGATCTCGTCAAGTGGCGCCAACTGCCCGAAAAATCGGTTTTTTAAGTGCGAAAAAAAACTCAACATTTACAAAATGGCCGCCAGCCCGTCCGCCATCTGTTTTTTCAACAACCCATATTTTTCCCATATTCTACAACATATACCGCGTCGAACCACGTTTTTACTTTTTCTCTGAGATAATACTGCTCGCCCAAGGAACCTCTCAAAAATGCCCCTGTCAAAATTTTCTTTTGGACGTTGCTCCCAGTGTTGCCAGTTTATTTTTGTAAAAATGGACAAAAGGGATTCAAATTAACCTAATTCAAGCTTTCATGTACTTTTTTTCCCCAAAAACTGTCATTTTTATTTTTTTTATTTTTTGACCAAATCTCGAAACTTATTTAAAATTGTGAAAATATTTTTGAACATGGCAACACACCTTAGAAAGACACTTGTTCGCGTCATACATCATGAGTTCCCCAAGTAGCGCCATCTGGTCGATAAACAACTTTGATTTTTTTCAAATCTCCTTTTTTTTACAAAATGGCCGCCAACTCGTCCGCCATCTTGATTTTTTGACAACCCATATTTTTCCCATATACTACATCATATATCGCTTTGAATGGCGTTTTAATTTTTTTTCTTAAATAATACTGGTTCCCCAAGGAACCTCTCAAAAATGACCATGTCAAAAAAACATTTTTCTCAATATCTCCCAGTGTTGCCAGATGATTTTGTTAAAAATGACCTAATGTCATTTTGAACTAACCCAACTAAAGGTTTGATGTGTTTACTTTTCCTGGAAATCAATTTTTATTTTTTTTACTATTTTGGGCCCTAACGCCTAAACTATCAAAAACGCAAAAAATGTTTTTCGACATGGCAACACATGTAAGCAAGACTCACACCTGCCTTATACATGCAAACTTTCTCAGTGTCGCCATCAGTCAAAAAAATCACTTTGAAAATTTTCAAAAAAATACGATTTCACAAGATGGCCGCCAGCTCGTCCGCCATCTTGTTTTTTTGACAGCGCGTATTTTTCCCATATACTACATAACATAACCTATCAGAGACAATTTTTATTTTTTTTCCATCTATGATACCCTCGTCCAAGGAACCTCTAGAAGTCAGCGACACCCGAAAATTTATTTCCGCCGCCATTTCCAGTGTTGCCAGTATTCTTCCAAAAAACTATCTGGAGGACATTGCGAGGCCCAATGACTACAAAACTGCATACTCGGTTTTTGCAAACATGGCAACTTTTTTTTTCTACCATTCGGGGCCGTGGCCCAAAAACTACCATGAATTTGGTAGAAATTCTCAGTCGTGGCAATACTGTGATAAATTACCCACCGACGCTCGGAACGTTTCAAATCTCTCCAGTGTTGCCATCACACCCCCGCAAAATTCGTTTGAAAAAGTACACTTTTTTTTCTCCAAACAAAATGGCCGCCAGGGGCGGCGCCATCTTGGATTTTGGAAAAGTGCAACTGACGTTTGAAAGTAGAACATGTACGCAACAGATTAAAAAAATAAATTTGAAAATCGAGCGGCGCCCCCTCAGCTACGATCCCGTGAAAAGTGCTCGAAATCCAATTTTCAATCCAAGATGGCGGCGCGGCCATTTTGTTTTTTCAACTTTTTTTTTCTTGTCATGTACAAAATAGCAAAGGGTGATTCTGAGACACTTTTCACATCTCGAATAACTGCCGTAACAAAAAAGTTGATGTCGCAAAAACGGCCGCCATTTTGTTTTTTTTTCTTTAAATGTTAAAAACCTGGATTGATTAAAAAAAACACTTAGGGTTGACAAAACTTTTTCTGCAAATAAACATGGCAACCCCCCCAAAAATAGGCCTGATCAGTCAGTGAGTCAGTGAGTGGTAATCGAGCTTTATATTATATAGATAAGAGCTTGACTGGAGTATAGAAGTTACACTACGTACTTGGATACAAGTCTACAAGGAGACCCAAGTAACTTGCTTCGGAATTTTTCTATTACTGATCGGAACTATGAGGAAGCTTGGGCGCAACTTATCAAGCGTTACGATAACAAGCAATACAATAGTAATGCTATCTTGAAGACGCAAAGAAATATTATTCAGTGTTGAAGAGAAAGAAATAACATTTGTGAAATACAAAACATATATTTTATTTTATTTTTGTAACGAGAACATTTTTTTAGAGAAATTACAATAAATTTAAGCTAATGTGTTTTAGACATGGGCTTTTACCTATTTCTTATTTACTATATTTTTTGTGAATAAGGAATATCTAAAGCTATGTCAAAAACAAATCAAATAAACATCCTTGAAAACAACCCATACACGCAGACACGCACACATACACACACACACATTCAAACACACATTCATACTATTAATTCCAAAGCTCGCGTTCAGAGGCAGCACTACCTATCGCATTTCCACAAAAAAGGCTGAGTTGTATCTCTATTACTATATAATACAATGTACTCTGTGATAATGATGGATAAGAAAATATTTTACTAATAAGGAAATTGCAGATATTAATAAACTTAAATGTCGTTTCTTTAATTACAGGTATGAATTATTAATTTAGTTATTTTTGTATTTGTAATTGTAATAGAATTCATGTAAGTTCTTAGAATAATAACTCTATAGAAACCTAATGCGTCCGCACAATTAAAGCTTAGTGGGTGGTACCCTAATTGGCGAAGGGGCTCGGTGGTACCCTTAGTGTCAAATGTGACAGCGACCCGAACGTGTCTCCCGAAATAAAAATAATTATGACGGTTTGTGCGGTTAAAATCGTGTCACAATAGAAATTAAAGGGAGAATAAGAATAATATTATCACTTTTCACAAGTAAGCTTTCAATATTTCATTGTATCTTGTTTATATTTAATCCAAAATAGAAACGTTTATTTTCAATGTTCAGTGTTGCCCAATTGAGAAAAATATTTTCCCATTTTTCCTGACTTTTATCCAACTAATTATTTTATAAAACAATTATTGCTAACATATTTTCCTAATGTAAGTACCTACGACATATATCGAACTGAGGGGCATTTCTCGTGCACTCGACATTGTAGTCGAATTAGACAAGTATTTGTATTGACGATAAATTTCATATTCGACTTCATTGTCGAGTGCTTGCAAAATAAATTATACAAAAAAAATATTTTGTTATTTCCCATTCATATCAGTTTAAATAATATTCTATTTACACCTCATAAAACATTACCTACCCCAAGCCAACTATTATTATAATTGTGTTTGCCTAAAGGTTCACAACATACACATACCAATGTACCACCGAAATTGTACGTTAAATTTCCATAATACCTAGTGCTTATGTCGTAGTTTTTGTGAACGTATCTATTAGATCTATCTCGCAATAAACTTTACATTACTTGTTCATACCACACCGACCAACATTTTACGACACATTAGAAAAACACTATTGAGGCGTCCGATTTATTTCCCCGTTTTCGGGGAAACTTCACCTTACTAGCATCACATTTTGTAATGACAAAAGTGTCAGTACGGTGTGCAGTAGGCTGCGTGAATTTTTTTGTGTCTCATTTTTGACAGAGCTCTAGTATGGAGACTCTCCTTCTATAGAGTTATTATTCTAAGTGTAAGTTTAAAAATAAAATCTTTAATTACAGAGCAACACATTTTTTTATTTGGAGATTGCAATTTCTAAAGGCTGAATAGTCTTATAAAACGGACATTTATAGTTAAAAAAAAGGCAAGGAAAAACTTCGGTTTATAATTTCTGGTAGTGGGATCTGCTGATGGAAAAAACAAATACTATTAACATAGTCTCTATCGAGACACCGGATGGACATGTTTTTTAATGTACCAGAGGAGCTAAGGCCTTCCAGGAATCATACTAGTATAATATCGTTGGGTATGTACCCTAAGATTAAAAATTCTCTTAAAAAAAAGGACACCAATCCACGATCAGTATGGATCCCCTTAGACCCTGAACTAAGAGAGACATAATTTAGATTGCCGGAGAAAACATACAATTTGGTGACCAATATTTAGAGGAGATAACAGAGGAGACTGTGACTTCGAACACTGGCGCCGGTGTAGTGGAAAATAGAAATCTCGGAAGGATTGCTGAAAGATTTGTGATAGAAAAATTTTCTAGTAACTTAAATGCTGACCAATGGATTAACGAATTTGAGAGTGAGTGTGGAAGGTTTGATATTATACAAGATGAAATGAAAATAGAGATTCTGAAACATTTACTAGAAAAACAATGTATGAATTGGTACAGCAGTATGATAATGAAATTAACCGTTAATTCGGACTGGATAGTATGGAAGAGCAATTTTTGTGAGACTTACGGAAACAAAGGTTGGTCACAAGTCAAATATGCTTTTTCTTTTAAATTTCAAGCTGGGTCATTATTGGAATATGCCACGAAAAAAGAAAAACTTTTGTTGGAGGTAAACAAAATATTGATACTCAAACGATACTAACCTTATTGTTATGGACTGCCAGATTACATTATGAATAAGATTGACAAAGAAACTATAAAGTCACAGCAGGGCTTTACAATGAAATCGGAAAACACGAATATATGATAAACAGAAGAAATTTAAATAAAAATAAAATTGGTGCCTATGATTATAAGGAGAAGGTTGATAGAATAAACCGTGTAAAACGTGTGAGAATTTAAATAAGGGCAAAAGGTTCCATCACGAAGATAAATGCTGGTTTAAACAATCAGAAGAACGCAATATCAAAAGAAATTATAATAAGCCGTGAACATTCTGTGATTGATGTTGAATTAAATAATGATGATCAAAAAAAAACGAATAATAACACCATTAATTAAAGTCAAACTATTATTAAATAAACAATTACAAATATTTGGGATATATGATTCAGGCTCGAATGTTTCGTTGATCAATTCCAAACTAGTTAGACTAAAAGAAGAGCAACGGAAAATGTCAATAAACATAATTTAGTCACAATTAATGGTGTTAAAAAGACAGGAGGTTTGGCTACTATTACACTGAAAATATATATATAGAGAAGGAAACCAACGTTTATATTATTGATGGAGAAGAGTGTTAAATATGATTTTTGATTGGCCTAGATATTATAAAAGAATTCAGATTGATCCAAGATAATAACTTAAACATAACTCAAAAAGGAAGAAGAAAAAGAGATACAGGAAGAGGATAGTGTCAATAAGGAAGATCCATGTTCAGTTAACTTCAATGAGCATATTAAAAAAGAGGACTTCAAAATAGGTGTAGACAATTTAGACGAACAGCAAAAATCTGAGATATATAAGCAGTTTTAAAGTTTGGCTTCGCCTGGTAAATCAGGATATTACATTAGTTAATGGCTGTGCCTCTGTTTAGGGGTATTTTTATCTGATCTTTCGAACGGTGTAAGCCTCATAGCTTAATTAATTATAGTTTTCTTTGAATTAGACTTGTCAATTCATTCACCAACGACTTATCAACTTATTAACCCATACATTATGGATATTTTATTTAATAAAAGCATCAAAGTATCAAGTTTCATTGATTTAATCACAATCAACTTTTTCAGATACACTTTTATGACATTAATAATAATTAATAAAATTATTTTTAATAACATTTTATCAAATTTTTGGTGTTTTTTTTTTTAAAAAAAACGAAGGCAGAACTTTGAAGATTATTTTTTCTTTAAAAGGTAGGTATAAAGTAAGCCTGCTTAACCAATGTCATAGGGTGATCGAGATAGTGATTGCCCACTTAAGGAAACGACACTAGTTTTATTTCAATAAAATCCTTACTTTAAACAATTAGAAATCAGAGTGTAATTATTTGACAACGTCATAGTTTAGCATTGAGATAGTTAGCAATAATTCAAACATCTTAAGAATATTTTATAATTATAACGTATAACAAAAATATCTCCTAAAAACACAGTGATTGCCCACTTGACACAGTCATTGCCAACCAAATGAGACAGTGATTGCACCTATACCGCACGTTGTAATTCCATAAAAATGTTAATAAATACTTAAAATGTTAGATCTTTCGTAAGTTTTTAAGCGTTAAGATATATTTCTAAGCAATCAAATCAGTAACATCATCCAATAGATACCATTGACTAAGAAAACCCGTTTAATTTCAAAATCTAGTAAAAATCGTCATCTAGTTTGTCGTTATCACAGCGAATTAATGATAGTACCAATTGTACAAAAAGTAGATACAGTTTTGAGGTTATCGGAGGCCCACTGGGGGTGGGGGGGGGGGGACCGTTAAAACATTTGCAGCATGCTTGTGACTCCGCTGGTGTAGTGATGCGTGTTTTTGACTGTCCATCATATATAAAAAGCAATGCGGCCGCCCATGGTCACCTGCAACACCAGTGGAGTCACAAGTGCGCTGCCAACCTTTTATCCCCTTCCCACCGGATGGGTCTCAGTTACCCTCACTCACCGGCGAAACACGCAGAGGGCTGCTTCACGCCGGTTTTCTGTGAAGCAGAGCAGTGGTATCACTCCAATCCGGCCATTCATGCCGAATTGTGGCTCTCCCACAGTTAAAATTCGATATTTTTTCTAATTATTACTAACTGCAACCATAACGTGATAATTCCATTTTTATATGTGCCACTGGCACTTAAGCATACGGATCACCTGATGGTAAGCGATTTCCACCGTTCATAGAAACTAGCAACAATAAGTGGAATCACAAATGCGCTGCCGACATTTTAACTCCTTCATTGAGCCTCCGGTACGCTCACGCGTTATCGCCGCTTGACATTAATTTTCTGTGATCATAGAATCACTCCGTTTAAGCCGGCTTATTAATTCTGAAACGTGGCTCTCCCACGGTAAAATACTTAATTATTGGTTGTTTTTAACATTTTCAGTGATAAAATTTTCCCCTATTTAGGTCAACCTTTTGTAAAAAGCTATATTTTATATAACTCCTTGAAGTAAGTACCAGACATATAGATACATATAGAAAGATACAGGATAAAAAGGAAAATATTCGGTTAGACTATTTAAGCCTTCACATGATTAGTAAATACCTACCCGGCAATCACTGTCTCATGCCCTATGGCAATAACTGAATGCTGGTATGGCAATCACTGAATTTCTCCTAATTTAGGTACAGTGATTGCCCACCCCCTTAAAATACTTAATGGAATAAAATTACGCTACGATAACTGCTTCAAATGAAACATTGAAGCTTTTACTAACACGTCGTTGTGCATTAACGGTCAAAAAGAAAATACAAGTGATACAAACTTCAAAACCGCAAAATGTATCCTAACAAATTCTGTAAGGAATTCGCATTTATTGAAGTGACGAACACCCGCTGCCTAAAAAACTGCCATTACAATATTATTTACTGAAAATTTTGCCAAATGTCTTATTAGAACTCTAGTAAACAGTATCTTAGTGTTATTTAATGGATTTAATGTAAAACTACACCTTTGAAAATAAGTTAAAATGTATGTTAACCTTAATTCGGGCATTCACTGTACACTGGGCAATCACTATCTCGGTTACCCTACCTAAATCAGTGCCTCAAATGGCCAATCTGGACGATAACTGAACATTTCGTTTATTGGCTTACAGATAAAAATAGTCAAAATTTAAAAAATACATACATTTATTCAATAACCCTTAACCAGGCCCCGGTATGATTTTTTTCATTGGTTTTCAACCTTATCATAACTGCTTAAAGTTCAAAATCTGGTGGTTTCATATGGTACATAGCCTGGTTAAGTGATAATTCATAAATCTGTAGCATGGTTTGAATTTTAATAAATATACTTATTACGTTTGAATTGACTGGCATTATGCGGGAATAACTTGACAACTCGACTTATCAAACTTTAATCAAACCTATTTTAACCGGTCAGAACTTGATATCTGAACATGTCAATTTATGTTTATTCGTATTTGAATAGACCATAAATTGATAAATCGAGTTGTGAATCTTTATTCATAGTGATAAGTAAATATTTAATTTGATATGTCAATATGTCCAATGATGTTCAGTAAAACTGTAGTTATTCAGTTGTGAACGACGACAATTTTACCGCCATTTTTTAATATTTAGAGATGTGTTTTTTTCAGGGATGTATCTTGACCATAGGAAGCCACTGAGTCAATAAAAAAAAAATCATGCAAGTCGACTTATCAATGTATTCACGCCAGGCACGGAAATATGACATCGGTACGGTTAATAAATATGAAGCTCGTATTGATCTACTCGTCGATAAATATTGTAGTAAGAGACCCTATAGATGTTCCGTAGATGATAAAAAGGAGATAGAAGAACAAGTTGCAAAATTACTTGACAGAAATTTGATAGAAGAATCATATAGTCCCTTTTGCGGCACCTGTAACTTTAGCATTCAAGAAAGAAGACAATAGGAAATCAAGGTTATGTATAGATTTTAGAGATCTTAACAAAATAGTTGTACCTCAATCTCAGCCATTCCCTTTGATTGATGATCTGGTTATCAAAACAAGAAACTCGATGTACTTTACAACTCTAGACATTAATTCAGCATTCTGGTCTATTCCTTTAAGAATTGAGGATAGAAATAAAACAGGGTTTGTTACACACGAAGGACATTATCAATGGACTTGCTTACCTTTGGACTAAAGACATCACCTGCAATATTTCAAAGGGTACTAAGTAACATTCTGAGGAAGTATAAACTGACAGATTTTTGCCGTTAACTATATCGATGATATTCTGATATTTTCTAAATCATTTTCAGACCACATTGATCACTTAAAACAATTGTTTGACGCTATAAAAGGAGGGTTTTAGATTAAAATTTACAAAATGCACATTTGCTTCTAATTCCGTTAAATATTTAGGTCACATAATCGAGAATAATACTGTACGCCCGTTACGAGATAATTTAATTTCAATAGAAGAATTCCCGGTTCCAAAGACACAGAAAAATATCAGACAATTTTTAGGTAAAATAAATTTTTATCATGAATATTTACCAAAAAGTGCAGTAATATTAGAACCTTTGCATAATTTACTTAGGAAAAATCAGAAATTCATTTGGTCTGTGGATTGCCAAAAGTCTTTTGAAAAGATAAAAGAAATGTTATGTTCACAACCTATATTAGAAATTTTTGATCCAAATTTACCAATAAATATTCATACTGATGCATCCTTAGAAGGTATTGGTGCAGTGTTAAAGCAAACACAACCGAATGGAAAAAACAAACCGGTAGCATACTTCTCAAAAAAATTGAATAAGGTTCAAAAGAATAAAAAAGCTATATATCTAGAATGTCTAGCTATTAAAGAAGCAATTCGGTACTGGCAATACTGTTAATAGGGTAAAACGTTCACAGTGTATTCTGATCACAAACCACTAGAAAATTTAAATATAAAATCAAGGACAGATGACGAATTAGGAGATTTAACATATTATTTATCACAGTACGATTTTAAGATAGTATATGCTCCAGGAAAAATAATTTGAAGCAGACTGCTTAAGTAGGAATCCGGTGCTAGATGCTAATGAGGATACAGATGAACGCTTGAATGTAGTGAATATGATAACATTAGATAATATAATTAAAGATCAACAAGAAAATGAATAGTTGCAAAAAATAAATCAAAATTAATATATAAAAACAATATTTATTATAAGAAAGTTAGAAAACGTGAAAAAATTATGCTATCAGAAGAGTTCAGTAAAAGGCTTATTAAAGAAATACATGAGAAAATGTGCCACATCGGCATAAAACAAATGCAACAAAGATTATGCCGTTGTACACATCAAAAACTTAAAATAAATATAATAATTTGTGTAAAAATTGTGAAATATGTATAAAGAATAAGTCAAGAGGGCAAGTTAAGTACGGTTTGATGTCACAACTAGTCCTGCCACGAAGCCTTTTGAAATAGTCTCCATGGACACTATCGGAGGTTTTGGTGGTTCTCGATCCACAAAAAAATACTTACATCTTTAGTGGATCACTTTACGCGATATGCGTTTATAGTTACTTCAAAAACACAGAGTGCTAATGATTTTATTAAACTAATAAATAATGCATCTGATTCTCATTCTATAGGGATGCTACTCACTGATCAATATCCGGGGATAAACTCGAAGGAATTTAAACTATTTTAAAAGATAAATCAATAACTTTGGTTTCACCGCAGTGAACACTCCTTTTTCTAATGGTTAAATGAAAAGGCTTAATCAGACACTAGTAACAAAATCCAGATGTAAAATGAACGAGAAAGATAATAAGTTAGCATGGACAACAATCGCGCAGGATTGTGTGGAGAAATATAATGATACAGTACACACTGTTACTGGTTTGCACCGAAATATTTATTGAACGGTTCGGATGTTTCTTTTTTGCCAAATGAACTTAAAAATAATAAATCGCAAATTGAATGGCTTCAGGATAGAAAAACTGCCTTAGCAATACAATTAAATCTCATAACTATAATAAACAGTATTTGATAAAAAATAGGAAATCGAATTCGATTTAAAATAGGTGATAAGTATATGTTGAAAATGGTAATAGACTAAATAGAAAGAAGTTAGATGGCTTAGGCTTGGTCCGTTTGAGATTTTAGCAAAGATATCAATTCAATTATAAAATTAATACAGGTCACAAAAAAGTTGAGTCAATCTATTTCACGTTAACTAATCTTATACCATATAAAACACATTAGTTATGTTCTGAGTGTTGAATATTGGAGTGCATTGGTACAGTCAACTGCATGTTAAGTGATTTTTTTACGAATGTATGTAGTAGTAACTATGTAGTGATAAGATAGGGTATATATGATTAGATTACTTATGTATTATAATAATGTTTAATAGGTAATGTTATGCAATGTTTTTTCTGGAAAAAAACATTTTGGAGGAGGGAGATGTAAAGAAACGACATTTTATTATAAAGAGGTTTCATTCGTGAGCGCTCTATAGTGTCTATTATGTTGCTTTGAACAGGAGACGTCACGAACGTCATTCGTAGAAAATAATGATGGATAAGAAAATATTTACTAATAAGGAAATTGCAGATATTAATAACTTAAATGTCGTTTCTTTAATTACAGGGATGAATTATTAATTTAGTTATTTTTGTATTTGTAATTGTAATAGAATTCATGTAAGTTTAAAAATAAAATCTTTAATTACAGAGCAACACATTTTGTTTATTTGGAGATTGCAATTTCTAAAAGGCTGAATAGTCTTATATACATTTTAGGAAGGATAGGTATATTCAGTTCAGCAACCACTGGCGTCCCAACAGATTTGTGGTACCCCTATCATGACATACAGTCTAATGTTTTTAACTACACCATTCTATTCGACAACTGTTTCAATGAACCCTAAAAGGCCGAATTGTTGAGCCATCATAAAATTTTAAATGTAAACAACAAGGGTTTAAGTTCAGACCGCTATACAATTTGTCATAAACATTTTGTTTATACAAGATAGTGGCCGATCCAGTGTCGACTTCCATTGTAAGCAAACAATTTCAACCTTAACTTTAACCGTACCGGTTTATAATTACTCAAGGACATTTGGTACATCGGCTCATTTTCGTCCTCTTCTAACAACCCGTGGAGTTCTCATTATCGTTGTTTTGCTCACTGCAGTAGGTGCAAATGAGCTCTTTCCGGGTCCCATCGCCCCGCTCCACGCCGCCCGCGCCCCGCTCTGCCGCCCCGGCCGCCAGCACCGCGACCTACCATGCGCCCTCCGCGTGATCTTCTTTCGTAATAACCGGCGAAATCCACCGATCTTGACTGCCTCTGATTGTACTCCAATCTCTTTGGGCACATCCTCCTCAAGTGACCAAGTTCTCGACAAAAACTGCACGCGTAATCTTTATAGGAACAGTTAGCCGCTTCGTGCCTCTTATCTCCGCATTTTGCGCACTCAGAGAAAGACAGTTTATGCATCCACTCGACCAGCTCCGCACCGCTCTGTTCCACTGCACTAGCATCCTTTTCAGCAGCCTCTAAAGATAATGCCAACGTAATAGCTCGACCGTATACAAGCTGTTCCTCTGCAAAAAGCCTTTGCCTGATACTCTCGCTTCTCAAGCCACACACTAATTGATCCCGCAGGTTTTCATCTAGTGAAGTGCCGAATTCACAAAATTTTGAATATTTTTTAATTCCGTTACATAATCAGCTATAGACTCGTTAGGTAGTTGTCGGCGTTGCCTGAATTTAAATCTCTCCGCTAGAATCGAAGGCTTCGGCTGCAGATGGGCTGTTACTAAGTCGACAGCCCTATTGTACGTTAAATTGGCTGGTTTAGTTGGGCTCGCCAATGTTGAGAGTAGCTCATAAGCCTCCTCACCCATCACGGAAATGAGTGTTGGTAGTTTTAATTCGGCTGGCACTTCATTAACCACAAATACATTTCCAGTCTTTCCACGTAACTTGTCCAGTTTCCCGTGTTTGGGTCAAAATCACTAATTTTCCCCACTGAAGGCATTTTTATTTAAGTTAGCACACCGTCGTCACTATTACAAAAGTCACTATTCATTTATTTTTTTACCTCGCTCGCCACTGTTAAATAAAAGGCGTGCGCGTGTTCTTCCGTTTATTGTCACCTTAGAACTAACTAACTTACGCTGCGCGCACACACGCATACATCACATACATAAAGTTGCTTGGTGCCTGTTTAGCTATTTTCAATAGCATGCAATTTTTGGTATCACCGTATTATGACACATAATACGGTGATACCAAAAATTGCATGCACTGCATTGCATTGCACAAGAAATATCTTAATACTTACACCTAAACATCTTTTCTTCTAATTTCATGATTTTATTGACCCATTATAAGATGCTCACAAATCGACAAACTAATTTCATAAATAAAATAAAAATAGTATGTAACATACAGTGGCGGCCGAAGCAAGATCAAATTTTGATGTGGGCAAGACTGATTTCGCGAGGCCCTATTCTTTCCTGTCGTATTTACGACGTGATGACCGATAAAGCCGCTGGGGGAACCCCCACCCCCCCTCGGACGAACTTAAAATTTTTTAGGTGTGAGTCCCCTTGTACCGCGAGGCCGTGGGTGGTGGCCCACATCGCCTACGCCTTGCGCCGCCTCTGGTAACATATCGAGTTACCACTTTTTGAAGTTTCCGATGTTATACAGGGTGTAACTGTGAACATTTACATCCCTTTAACCACGTGTTCTACCAACATTTCGTTCTGACTTTTCAAAATTCGCTTAAAAAAATTTCATCTTTGCATTCAAAGTCGGTCACGTGACTTGGTCATTTTGTATGGGGAGTCGAAACATTTTACGAAGAATTTGGACAAGTTGTTGAACAAATGTTGTTCAGAATGGTCGATAGAACACGTGGTTAAAGGGATGCAGATGTAAATGTTCACAGATACTCTGTATATGTTATAGGTAAACTTCCATCCACCGTGTCATCATGAATATACAATAGTAGTTACAAACTATTATTCCCATACAAACTCTATTACAGGTTCAGAACAATGAAACAAAAACTGTAGACAGGAATGTGGTAACACGTATATTTGCAACATTATACATTGTAATAGTGAGTAGAACGAGTTGAGTAGAGAAGTAAGTGCAGTTAGCACACTAGTTCTTGCGATGAGCGCGGTTGCGGCGCATGTTGGTCTGGCACTGCGGGCAGTACCACTTGCCCTTCGGCGGCGCGGTGATGCCCACGCAAGGGTAGTGGAACCACTCGTATGGACACTGAAAAAAACATCTTATTAGGAAAAACTTAAAGATATCAAAATATTTTTTATTTCCTTTGATCTAGCCCAAAATCATAGTATAGGTAATACTCTGATTTTTAATCATGTGGAGTAAACTGACAGATGTCAATGTGTCATCACCATACATTACATCACTCAATTTGACAGATGCAAAATGTCAAAATGTATAGAAACTTGACATAATTGCATCTGTCAGTTTACTTAAAGCGCAAAGAAAGTCATGAAAACGGATAACGGAGTTCCCATGTTTTATAACCAATGGGGCTACTACAATAGAAAAAATGTTTTCCAACGCCCCCTTGTTGGCCTCAATGATAATGTCATTGAGGCCTTCTGGTTGTAGTCCTACTTTATTAGGCATAGATTTCTCTACTGTGGTGGCATTAAGAAATTATGATGATGATTGATGATACATAGAAATTGTCATAATAAACATACTTTGTCATAAATAAAATATCCCTTTGATCATCTCTACCTGGACGCTTCATGAACACCAATAAAAATAAAAATTGTTCTTACGTCTTGGTTATCGCAAGCTACCATGTCGCCGTAGGACACCTGGTTGCAGATGCAGTAGCGCGGCTCGTTGGGGTCGTACGTCCATTCCTCCTCCATCGGCTCTTCGATAGCGACGTTTGTCACCATGCTGGTACTATAAAGTAAAATTAGTAGATTAGAAAACCAGCGTAAAGCAGCGCCTGTGCCATCACGGTAAGGGAGGCCCAATTGGAGGGAAAAGGGGATTAAAGGTTGCCAGCACACTTGGTGACTACTGGTGTTGCAGGTGTCTATGGGCGGCGGCAATCGCTTACCAGCAGGTGATCCGTCTGCTCATCTGGCACCCAATGTAAAAAAAAAACTTAAAGTTCTTAAATAAACGAGGGCGCTGTCACAGGTGTGGCAACCCCATTGGTATGTCATGCCATGAGAACTTCATCCATTAAAAAATAATCGTCATGACTTTCTTGACGCATCATAATATATTTGTACTCTGTCAATAAAGTCAAAATGTAACCAATACACACTCGTTGTTGGACTAGGCGTCCACTAACGCCATCTATCGGCTTTTTCATTAGAAAATCCTACATTGTTCCACGTTCTGGAATAATCATAAATCATGGTGTAGAGACGGGAAAGTTAGTAACATGGCCACTAAACTAGACAGCAAGATTATATACCGATTAAAAAAAAACGCTCCTTTCTTATTTTTAAGTGTAGGCTTAAGATATAGGCTCTCATTGATATAGGTACATACACGACAGTGGGAGAAGACGAGCGACTCGCCGCTGCGGCCACCGCCTGCTGAGCATGCGTGGATACACCGGACGACGAACTGTAGCTGGTTTTCCTAAAAAGAAAACAAAAAAATTGTAATTCCCATTTCACCCTTAATTTAGGCATATTATATCAAACAAATTTAGTTATTGTAAGTTTACAAGTCGTTAATAAAGTCTGGAAAATAAGCGATGGCGCCACTGTCGCTGTTATAATGGTTATGCGTAAAGTAAATCTTGAAAACGGATCTTTTGGAAAACTAACGGAGTTTCCTGTTGGCGCTATCAATTGATTTCATGACTTTATTGACACATTAAATGTTTTCATGTAGTAATTCCATTGGTATGGTATGTCACGAAATTTTGAACATAGTGTACTTACTTTTGCTTCTGCCTTTTATTTGAAGAGGCAGTAGTACTGTGGCCGTGGGCAGTTGTGTGATGTCCGTGCACAGTGGTGGTTTGACTGTGTCCGGAGGTGAGACCATGACCTGAAATAAAAATAATATTTGAGCTAGAAATAACTATTTACTGTTCGATGCTATTGGAGAAAATACAACTAAAGATATTATGCTGCAGGAAAAGTACTAGTGCACCAAATATGCCACCCTACTGGGTGTATATTTACAGGGTGTCTAATTTGGTAAAAGGGATGGAAATGTCTACACATTTCCATCTCTTTAACCACATCTTCTAAGACATCTACCAACCATTCACTTTGAACAAAATTTTGTTGTACGACTTTTGGAGATTTGTCAAAAATGTTGACCGGGAATAGGGAAGGAAGATGATAATGTGACCATTGGCTACTTTTTTACTATTATTTAAATTTGAATATGGTTAAAAACCACCTTTATAGCTACTATAGATCTTGACTGTTACATCATACATAACATCATTACTGTATTATTTTGTTTCAGTTACAACCGTCTTCCTCTCGCACAACTATTATTACAAAGAGGCGCCGATGTCCACGCGAAGGATAAAGGGTACGTAAAGGCAAATGGGAGCTATCGAGTGTGAAACATCCGCTAGATGGCTTACTGTAGAACTGAGGTCCAACTATGTTTTTAAACTTTCGCGTTGCATTATACAAATACTTCCATAAACGGGACTAAACGCGACGAGATTAAATAAGTACATCTAGCACTTACTGCTTGACGTTTCGACTGCGTTACAACAGCCGTGGTCACAAGCGAACTGGAGGCGCA
>JABMDO010001149.1:0-17367 GCA_014851415.1 Cnaphalocrocis medinalis
CTGCACAAAGATCGGTCCTGTGCCCCCCGCATCCAAAGAACTCCCGCGGTCTTCACTAGATACTCGTATTCATCAGTCAGTCAAGTATTTAAATAACAATCAACGCAAATCAACGTAGGTAAGTATTTCAATAACAATCATCTCTATGTCTTACTTAAAAAGAAAAGAAGCCACGAAAAATAATTTAAATATAATTTTCTTTTAATTGAGTAAGGAGGTCCTATTTCTTCATTATTTAAATTTTAGTTCGAATATTGATAAAACACTGGCTAATATGATCCGGAAAAAAAATTAAAACGCCACTAAAAAGTAAAAAAAAATGTTTCTTTTCAATATTATGGCTGTCAATTTTTATCTTAAATAAAACGGCCATCATTATATCCAAAAGAGGTTCAATTTTAGGGAGATACCTAGGTATAATAAAACCTCTTTATGTTGCATACCTAATTCGAGGTAACTTACGTAGGTAATCGAAACTTTAATTTTAATTTGGTTATGAAAAATTGTATGTACGTATGAAAAGAAATGGTATAATGGTATGGATAAGTTAGAGATAATGACGTGATTCGAATATCCTACCTATCCCGTACAATATATAAAAAATAGTTGCATGTTTTTAAAATGCGCAGGAGCCAAAAATCCAAAAAATGCATAATCTGGTTCTACTAAGAATTTATAGCAATCCGTGGTCCCATTGATAGAAAACTCCTACTCTCAGGTGGCTCCTTGCATAATTTTGTAATAATAGGACATTAATAAATATTCCCTTGATCAAGTTTCAAATAAGTGGATAGCGAAGTGCTCAGTTCCCTAAAACTCTTAATCAGAACAAAGCTGACAACCCTACAATTTCTTTAACTTTTGCCCTTTTGTGATTGTTTGGAACTAATTTATTAAGTACCTGCCGTATTCGAAGGCTTTATTTGGTCTCACAATTTAATTTGTGCGTATTCCTAAAACAATTGAGCAAGTATTTGTTGCGAATCCCTGAGGAAACCCAAATGCTTTTGTTTCTCCTGCAAATTGATAAATTATAAAGTAATTGTCAACAAGCGGGATTCGATGAAATTACCTTTAGAATAAGCAATCGATGAGTGGGTATAGTTTTTATATTTGTTCAACTTAATAAAACTGAAATTTTAATACATTTGGTAGGGACCCTCACGTTCCTAAGGCTGCGTTTTAGTTGCAGTAGGTACATCTCTTTGCTGAAGTAAATCGTTTTCAGCCTTTATATTGAAAAATATATGGAGTTTAGTTATATCCAAAACTACTAGAACAAGCAAGACACTGGAACTTCCAAAGGTCCAGTATCCATTTACGTCATTAGATTTTTAAACTGAACGGGCTGCGTACCGAAGAATAAAATGTCGCTGAGTGTTTATACTTTAAAGTGCCCATTTCATAACCAAACTGTGCCCCGAATATATTTGAGTAGAGGAGCCGTGGAAATTGAGCGAGCGACAACCTAAGCTTTCGGAGGGTGACCAGAGGGCGTAATATAAACAGGACGTTACGATCGAATCAGAGTTTCCCTCCACAACAATGTCAATGAAAAAACTTGCTTGGCCACCGAGTTTTCCACCATGCCTAAGTTTTTTAGAACTTTGACGTAGGAAGCCAAGACCCACCTTGGATCGCTGAGGCAGCATAGCACCTACTTAGTACAGGATACAAGCCGCCTGCGGACTGGGATAGGTATGTCAAAGGACCTATGTTCATTATTTTGAGAACGGTGTTGTCTTGTACAGTTCAATTTATTACCTCAATGTTGGTCACACTGGCTGTCGCCGTACGAAATTACTCCTCAGCCGTTAATAGAAAATATAACAAACTTTAATTGTCTTTCAATGGCTGATTGACGGCGGGAAGTTGCCACCGCCCTCGTCGATAATATTAATTGGTTTAAGCTTATCGATGTTACGATCACTGATGATTGAACAAGACTATAACAATATGGACTTTGTGAGGAATTTCATTAAGCAGTTTTGCATATTCGATGTCAAGATGTCTATTATACTAGTAAAGCGACTTTGAAGTTTATATGATGACAAGAAGCTGACATCTCAGTTGAGATGGATATCTACAAATAACAACAGTTGTAGTTGTGGTTTTAGGTACATATTTTGTCTGGAGGATGTCCTCCACTTTGGGCGCACCTTGACGTGGGCCCCACCGAGTGGGGCGCCTTCGGGCGCCACCCCCCACATCTTTTGTGGGGGTCTTTAGTTGCTGGTCTGCGCTGCGTCCCACAGCCAGTGGGATGCGGCAAAGGCCGGCTAACCCCACCTCTCCGCCCAGCGACTGACTGCGCAATCCAGCGTAGCCGGCCGTGGGGCTGTCTGGTGGGGCAGTTTTTTGGAAGCCTGCAGGCACTCTCCCCCACCTTGCCCTGCAGCCAGCAGGGTGTGGGTTTGTGGAGAGTTCTGCAGGAGCCCATGCCCGCGGACGCCCGTATCGCAATCCAGCGATGCGGGCGCCGCCCGGTTGGGGCTTTGTCGGAGGGCAGTGGGAGCTGCTCCGGGGGCTTTAAGCCCCGGGAGTCGGAAAGAGGCCGTACTGGCGTGCCTTGCTGTCCATGGGTGGGTCTGCGGTGATGAGGTTTGTCCTATTTCCCGCTTTCCCACCCCGAGCCTGGATTTGCCGGGAAAAGTCGCAGAGTGTTTAGTGGGTATGCCCTTGAACGGCCTCTGATTAGCAGAGGCCCAATCCAGGGGAGAGCCCCACACTACCTGGTCGTCTCCCAGCGGCCGGGCGTGCATAAGGCGGCATTCACTCTGCGTGAAAAAAAAGGTACATAGGTATTTTGTCTGCCTACGCCTTGTTGCTTTGGTTGACTTCGACAGTCAACTAACATTATCAAAAAAGAAGACATACGATTCCAGAAAACCTGGGAACAGAGCAGCATAATAAGCTGTAATTACGTCGTAGCATTACCCTAGCGGCCCTGTCTTACCCAATTTATTATGACATCATTTTCACCTTATTGGATCAAGGACGTCTCTATGGGACCCGCCAGAGTCAGAGAATAACAGACGAACCACTCAGATTGATTTTGTAAGAATAAAGGTATAGTTAGTAGCTGATCTCTCTTATAATGTACATACATTATAATAAAATAGATCATTCATCATGATAAAATTGAGGCGACTGGCAGGATGGTGTACCCTGAATCACACGACGAAGCATGGCTCTCCCACGATTAAAGTTTTGTTGAGTATATAATTATGTAATGTTTGAAAAATTAAGATGCTATTTCACTCAGATGTCCAGCTTAACGGTGAGTATGTCCAGTCTTTAGTTGTTCAGAGCCTAACCCTATTTACGTACGGTCATACCGGCTGGTCACTCGACGCGCTGTGATTCAATCATCGCCAGTCATTTGTCCGGTATTCCGAACGTCAATGTTTATCTTAACGCTGTGTATTCACTGACTTTAATATTAGGTATAGTAGTTTCATTGTCGACCAATAAGCTAATCGACGCCCACTGAACATAGGTCTCCAAAGAGCGCCAATCATCATGTTACAGTCTACAGCATATGCATCCAACAAATACAATACAAATTGTCGGTTTGTCTAAAATGGGACACGCAATGTAAAAATACTTGAGAACTAAGGTCCAGATTGATTTTTAATGTAAAATGTCAATATGTCACTAAACAACTAATGACGTCGAAGTTGGACCTCAGATCTCAAATCTATCTACACCATCTGTCGCGATATTGTCGGTTTGTATAAATTGGGATAAGCAATGTAAGATACTGCCACAAAATAAAGACTCTGAGACAGAAGTATAATTCCCCACTAAGAGCTAAAAATATGTCATCTACTCACGCATGCGCACTAACGGGCAAAAACGCCTTTTCGACCACATTAATCCTAACTTATGGCATAAGAGTGTCAAGAGGCCGCGCGCTTATGTACTCGTGCCGGGCAACAACCCTAGCATATTTCGACGAACTCTTCTAAATTCAAAATCAAGGCTGAGTCAGCCTTCTGTGTCAAAGCCTTAATTTTGTGATACTACACTGCGTTTCCCAACGTAGTAAAACAGACTTTATTGGTAAAACACCCTCGGCCCTTCTGCATTGTGTTTACGCAGTCACTTCGCCGGTCAATCAACAACGCCGTGATTCAATCAGCTAGCCATTTGTCCGGTATTCCGGGAGCTATTGTACCAGCAGTGTTTGTCTTTACGCTGCATATACACTGGATAGACAGTAATGGATACATTTCAACCATTATGTAGGTTAAGTGGTAATTACAGTTACTCGAAATAATTAACAATATATTTTTTTATGGCTGCTACATGCACAGCGTCTTTTAACGAACGCAGTCAATTCTGCCAATGTCAAGCTGATTAAGAGACACATACGGTAATGGAAAAAATTACCGGTGATCTTAAAAATTGCATATCTTTGATTGAGTTTCATTTTATTTGTTTACCTATGATCTAAAACAAACAACATACAATAGACATCACGTAAACAATACAAACGAGAAGGGATATTCATGTAATTACCAATTAAGTACAGAGCGCGCAAATTTATCTCAAAGAATTGACAGTTCTAGTGGTGTTCGTGGCAGACGCCCCTTGGGATGCGTGTGTTGTAAGTGATGTTCTAGGCGATCGATTTTGTTCATCGAACAGTTGTTAGTAAGTGTAGAAAAAGGGAAGTTTTATTGCCGTCAATATTTGGCGTGAATTATAAAAGTGCTTAAATAGTGACTCGTGACCGATTTCCGGGCATGAAGCGGAATATCGGATATCGGCTATCACGTGAAAATGGCGAATGGGTTTTCTGCTAATGAAAATATGCCTATGAATATTAATTGAATGATCGGCATAGTATTTGTGTTTTCTTTATTGTTATTTCGGATTGGCTGAAATCTCATACTGTGAACGTTTAAGATCTATAAAAATGTTCAATCGAATTTCACGTCGAATTCGCAAAAATGTAATCTACTCCGCTAAGTTTATCAAGGAAACTCAATGCATCTATTTTTATTGGTCTTTTTTTTTACTTTGAAGGCGTTGACTGAAGTACTATTTGTATCAGTAAAAGCAAATCGACTGTAGACGCTAAAGAATTCTTTCAACAAATACTTTACCATCTCATCTCATTTCAGCATAATTTCTGGTTGCATTCAAAGATACCGCTTTTTTTCTTATGTGATAAGAAGGTCTTATCTTATTCTTGCCAAAATCAAACGGCAGTCGTTTCATTGTAATTACCAGACTCCCCAAATCCTGAATCATTGTCTAAGCCTACCCCAGGCTCTAATCGTGGGAGAGCCACGTTTCTGCTGCTTAGATGGGCGGGCTCGACCGGAGTGACAACGCGGGCTCACAGAAAACTGACGTGAAGTTGCGCCTGTGCTGTGTTTCGCCGACAGAGTGAGGTTACCTGAGGCCCAATAGAGGGGAAGGGAGGCAGCGCACTGATGACTCCACTGATGTTGTGGGTGTTAATCCCTTATCATCAGGTGATCCGTCTGCTCGTCTACCACCTATCACATAAAAAAAAACTTTATCTTTTGTTTTCTACGACACGTGGATACACAACTTTATACTGTTACTGCGCAACTTGTAATGAGGAATACACTGTTTGGATCAGCATATTAGCAAGTCGAATGGAACTTCAAAAGCGGGCAGATGAAAATGTATTAGTAATTTGTAAACGTTCCCAGCTTCGCTTCCTACTCATTCTATTTGCTTCATGTATGATGTATTACTACGTAGTAAATTAAAGTGAGGTAGTGCGTATGACGTATCAGTAAACGAGATATTTGCAGTCTTTGGCTTCACGTAAACTTATGTCTGTAGTTGCCTGAATAAATCATCACATGTTTATTACGAAAACGATTTGTGATTAATGCTACTTATAACGTAGTTTCCAGTTGGGAAATAAATACTTATGGTTTATTTTGGAGAACAATGATTCTATCATGATAATCGAGTAAATAAAATTCCCAATAAACGTATTTTTTTTTATTTTATACAGGGTGTATAATATTATGTGAACATTTAAAAAAAGTTGTAGAACAAATTTTATCCAGAATGATTGGTAGAACACGTGATAAAACGGATGCAAGTATAGTGCGCCTGCGGCGTCGCCCACGCAATATTATAGTCTCTCATAACAAAATCCTGTCCAATTTATATATTTGTTATAAATGTCTTCATTTCCACTTTAACACCACACACTTCAAACCTGTTAATCGGTCGATTTTGTGCAATCGAAAAGTTACTATATACCTACTTAGTTATACCGAGAGCCCAAATATCAATTTCATTGTGTAATCAATATTATCACCCCCTACATTTTGTCTTTAAGGGGTTCTTTCTGACAACAATAAGGGACACCTTAAAGAGTGATTTTCCAGCAAAAAGATATATAATAACTATTTCCTGTAATCCGAACATCCCACATACAAAATCTGAAGATGAACTCGCTGAGCAGAGAATCGTCGGACTTCAAAACTGAACTGACAAGTTTATTTACACTGATGTCATTGTTTACTGCTAAAGAAGAATTTACGCACTACTCGGAAACGAGCGGGTTGGCTTCCAGAGAACAGCTGATTTACTGATCATTCAAACCACTAAATTGGCAAATGAAGAACACGTGAGTCGTAAAGACCTTATCGTTACGTGGGTATACAGCTTCATTCATTCAAGATTCTAGTGAGTAGGTTAGCTGTGTTTTCTATCTATGCTAATCCGCAATATGGATGTCATTCAAGTCTGCTACTACATAATTATATCTACATCTTTTATCTTCTATCTATACCTACTATTTATAAAGTGGTACGTAAACCGTAACACTTCCACGCTGTAACTTAGCCCCACCAAAATATTTGTGACATACTAAACTCTGTGAAACAAAAAATATTGGTTAGGTTAGTTTAGAA
The DNA here is from genome assembly GCA_014851415.1 of Cnaphalocrocis medinalis. Classification (NCBI taxonomy): domain Eukaryota; kingdom Metazoa; phylum Arthropoda; class Insecta; order Lepidoptera; family Crambidae; genus Cnaphalocrocis; species Cnaphalocrocis medinalis. The sequence goes on from JABMDO010001149.1 coordinate 6,918, forward strand.
CAGTGACCAGCTAAAAAACCTTGAAATTCCTGCCCGAATTTTTTTGCCCGAGTTGCCCCCTAAGCCCTTCCAGCGCCATCAATTAGTTCCCAAAACGAAGTGAGGGTGGACCACTAGTTATGTCATAAAACAGTGAAACAGTCTTTCACAGAAAATAATTCTGCAATATCTAACGCTGAATGTAAGTACCAAGCCGTCCACCGTGGGATTTTAACCCTTTAATCCTGGGTTTAAGGGACAGCTCGATTAACATTCCCTGAAATTCCACCAAAGCGTTTGTATAGGTACTACACATACAACAAAGCTGTGGTGTACGACGGTTTTTATTACCCTGCGTAATGTTTGCATAGTTACGATACGCATTTTCTAAGGATCCCGTCAATGAAGAACGTAGTATACCGTAGTATAACCGTATTACCATGTGCTTAATGACGTGATTGCGTACCTAACATTATTGACGTAAACCAGGATTTTGTGATTCAGAAATCCAAACAACAATACAGACTCTAGCTACCGTAAACCATCCGTCCGTTTTGTATGCTTTACTAACTATTAACTGAGCTGGCGATGTGACCCAAAGTGAGCTTTAGCCTTCGAAAATTCGAGCTTCCATATAGGTCATTCGTCTCATAAAGAAAGCATACCAGAGCCGACCGATGGGCCGACGCCCTGTAGGCCGGTCTAGGTATCGCTGGAAAGACGTCGTCGAAAATGATCTGCGAGAACTTCTGGTCAATGACTAGCAACAAATAGTATAGGATCGACCAAAGTGGCGTTCTCTTGTTTCGGAGGTCATAGACTCGTTTCGGGTCCCTGAGCCAGTGGGTAAGTAAGTATCTAGGTCAGTCCTGGTCAGTCATGTGCCATCTCCTGCCAGTCTTCAGCATCGTCTACCACCTATCACAATTTAAATAAAAAATACTATTGCTTACCTTTATAGATGATTCTTGTTTTTTCAATTCCAATAATGGCTGAGAACCACGCGTTCCGTTGTTCAGTTTCAAGTTCATCTCGTTATTTTCCCTAGAAAGAAAACAATAATCATTAGACTGATAAATTCCAAGTCCATCTTAAAATATTAAAATAATGTCTTCGAAATCAAACGAATGAGCATTGTCAAAAAAATATGAAGGATGTAAGTATATCTGTCTGTAGACATTTAAATCCCTAACATTATTTAATTTTATCTTTTCTCCATCGCCTGGGGTCTCTTCTTAAGAATAAAAATTTTTGGCATGTGATTAATTCAATTTTATTGAAATTGATCTTACCCCCATTGCCAACACGCTGTTTTCTCTCCTCTACCTAAAGGCTGTCTGGAAGAAATCGCTACAAGCGATAAGACCGCCTTATTGTACTGTCTATAGCTGTTGCTTCACTCATGTATTCTATTTCTGTGCAATAAAGAATATCTATCTATCTATAACACTAATAATATACAATGAAATGAAATAGACAAATCATTACCATGTGTAAGCACCTGTATTTTGTTACAAATGAAACCAAACCAAAAAATGTTGCGTTGAGTTTTGCGTAAGAACAAGAAATGCTTACTTTCCTTCCCCATAAGACTAAATGTTTGATTAATAGGTAAGTAGTAAGCTGCAGTGATATTTCTTTTTTCTTTATAGTGACACAGTAGGTATATTGTCTCACTTTAGCCTGGTGGTAAGCAAAGGAAAGCCACCTTTGCAATTACAAATTACGCGATGATACGGCATCACATTCGTTGACCCTGCGACACATACCTATTTCCTCAGGTTTCTGTATGACTTAAGGACCTTCAAAAGACAAATGTAGGTACTCTTAATAGATGGTCGGCAACGCAACAGCAACTCCTTTGATCTCGCAATGGTTCATTGCAAGATCACTTACCACCAAGCGATTGCTTTTTTCCGTCTACCATACCTAAAACAGAAATATTTTCTGACCTCAAATCGTATGCCAAATCCTGCGTCCTCGTATTGCGGTAACCGCAATAGATCGTGATCTTGCGTGTCCCTAGTAAGGGCTATAAATCTCTCCTATACAGCTAACAGTCATAAACACAAGCACATAATGACTACACTAAGCACAGTCAACGCGAGCTGGCGCTGAGCGCGCCTGCTCAGAGCCGAGAGCACACTGCAAAGGAATCATCGCGCTGCATAATGACTCCAGTGTTTACACGGACCGTTAAAAACGCGTTAACCCTCGCCAGTACCTGACGCAGTAGACCAACGGGCAGTGAAGCAGCTATTTTTAAATTCTGATTTTTAATCATGTGGAGTAAACTGACAGATGTCAATGTGTCATCCCCATACATTATCACAAGCGAATCTCCCTCTTAACATTGTGTCGTCTATATGTTTTTGTTTATTTGTTGTTTTGTTTTGTTCTAGTTGGTGTTAAGACTCAATTATTAATAATATCCAGAAAAGCTATTCTCGTCACACCGGTCAATTTTATTTTGTACTAGCGGCCGCCCGCGACTTCGTCCGCGTGGAAAAGTAACTTTTTACCCCCCTTTTAACCCCTTACAACCCCCTTTTCGCAATAATAAGTAGCCTATGTCCTTTCTCAGGGTCTAGATCATCTGTATACCAAATTTCATTTAAATCCGTTCAGTAGTTTTGGCGTGAAAGAGTAACAGACAGACAGACAGACAGACAGAGTTACTTTCGCATTTATAATATTAGTATGGATTATACGTGTCTCTTTAATCACTCGACGTTGGCAGAGTTAAATGTGCTCGTGAAAGCACTTAGCAGCCATACCCAAAAAAAAAAAAAAATACATTATCACTAAATTAGACAGATGTAGGTATAGAGATTTGACATTTGCGTCTGTCAGTTTACTCCACATGATTAAAAATCAGAGTATAAGTTTATGCAGATATTATCTGCAGCCTACGACTTATAAACTTAAGTATACTTAGGTACTTACTGATGGCCTGCCCTTACTCTCTCAATAGATTGTCGTACCAATAGATGGCGCTGGCCGTCGATCGCATCGCGCTAGTCTTTCGCTTTGTCGGTTAGTAAGTATATAAGGCTAGTCGATGTCTGTAAAACTTACCTCTTTGTATAAATACATAGTATAGTACTTATGGTAGATAAACAGATAAAAATATTAAATAAATTCTCACAACATATCATACATTGGCCTGACTCCGTACCTACTAAGTAGCTTAAAGCACTTGTGTTACAGATATCAGAAAACAGAGGAAGTAGAGCAAATATAATATTATAACTTTTAAATTCATATATTACACCCAGCCACTGGACAAACAAAAGTGCTCATTACATAAATGTTTGTCCAGAGGATCGAACCCACGACCATTGGCGTATGTGGCAGGCTCACTACCAAATGTACCATCCTGCCAGACAGCCAAGCTCTTACATAATATAACTATGACCAAGTCATGATACGATATCTTACGCGGTTGCTGGTGACCGCAACCGCGTAAGATATCTTTAATTCACACCTGTTGTACACCTGTTGGTCATCTGTACCTTTGAATAAAGTTACCTAAAGCACTCCAGTAAAAACATAAGTAGATACTTAGCATACTCAACACATTTTATTTACTACTTCTTAGTTACCTCTACATTATTTCTAAGTCTTTCAAATTTTAGACGTTCTAATCCCGAAACGTGGTGATTAAGCTTAATCCCATCGTAGTAGCTATGACTTGATTTCTGTGATTTGCCCTAGTGGAACAGTATTACTTAGGCTGATACTTTACTTTAATCCGGAAGTCCTCATAATAGGTAACACAAATAAAGCTTCACATATAACATGCTAAAGGGTTGTTATTTGTGTTACATATTATTATGATGGCTTCAGGATTAAAAGGACTAAATTTGAATGAGCTATTTAACTGTGTTTTTAAAAGGAGCAACGTACTAGCGTAGGTAGTATCGTAGCATCGTACCTACGTACCTATTACTTATTTGACCCAAGTGGCTGTCAACAGCAACAACTCTGTAAGCGTAGTGTTGGACGCCCTGCGACAAGATGGGATGATGACATTCGAAGGCTGGCTGGTGTGGGCTGGATAAGAATGGCCGAAAATCGGGAGCAGTGGCGTAGGGGAGACCTATGTCCAGTAGTGGACGAGTGTGGGTTGCTGATGGACTGTCAACAGATTTTTTTCTGTACTGGCGACGTCAGCCTACACTGTATCAGCACCGAATAAGCTCATCGAACAATGATACAATAAATCTTTCACCACATTAACATCGACATGAGGCTTACCAGATAACATTTTTAGACGCTTCCCAGTCCATCCTGGCACCGATTATAAACGAATTAGCGAAAAACCACGGATTCGCAACATATGTAATAAATTATTAACCACATACTCGTAAACTGGAATGTTTTACATAGAATCCCTCGCGCGGTGTTGCCAATATTTGTCTTAAATATTTTACATTTTATTATTACAAAACGTCACCTTATTTTACTACTATTTTTTAAACTCATGTTATCCATTCCAACGTTTAGTTCTGAAAGTATATAGAAATATGGGGGTAGGTATTATAGGTGTAGATTACCTGAAGTAGCATTTGTATACCTAATTCAGTAATGACGTGTCATCCGTAGGTACACTAAACTAAACGAGTAATTGAGGTAAAATAAAGTATCAGCTCATAAACTGTCCCACTGCAAAGGCCTCTACAATAGAAATCTATAGAAGGAGGGGAGATAAATGTCTAGCAGTGAACTACAACAGGCAACTATGTTTTTGCATTATGTATAGTACCCATGGACGTATGTTGGGGGGGTCCAGGTGGTCCGGACCCCTCCCCCCCATTGAGGCCTGGTTTGACATAAGGTTGAATCGGCTATAGCCAAGGGGGACTTAATTAAGGGGTCGCCAAGGTTGGTGGGGTAGCAAATTGTAGATAAGCCCTGGGACGGCAAATCAACCTCACGTTCTTCAAGAATGCGTACATGTAATTACGCACGCTGGGTCCGTTAGCCGGTCCGGGGGGGGTTCGTAATTGTCTTGCCATGTGGGACACCCCAAGCACGAGAAGGCCAAAGGAGTCATCATATTCATGTTCAGAATAAGTCATATTAGTATCGATCCTGAAATACCGAAAGCATTTAGACACATCATTAAATTATTTATTTATTTAACTCGAGCCACTGACTTTACTGATTCTATGTCAAGATCTTAGTAGTCTGCACTATAAAGCGCATTTACTCTAAATCGGAGTATTTACTCGACTGTGTTTTAATAGAATATTCTGGCAACACTTCCTCAGTTTGTTAGGACTACAAACATTGTACAGTTCCCTGACTCATCATGTGGGTAACCGCCTATTTTAAATGTTTACTTTAATGGTGCATCGTTCAATTAATTATTTTGGAACCGTTATAGATAAAAAAATGTTTTGTTTGACAACGATAAGAATCGCCCAGGTACAGTCAGTCTTGGGAATGCGAGTACAGAGTAGAGTGGGGTTGATTACTGTCTATGTCGTAACTATATTACTTACTAGTGGCCCGCCCTCACTTCGCTTCGGGACAGTAGTTTCAAACTAAACCAATAGATGGCGCTGGGTGCCGATTTACATCGCGCAGATGTAGTGAGAAAAAAGTATTTTTATGTAGGTAGTTATTGTAACATTTACATGCCTTGAGGTACGTAAACTGACTTCTAATCGTTTTTCTCAATATAATATTATATCTCAATATAATAATGACTAATGACAACTGAAAGAAGTAGTTGGTTTCATAAACAACATTTACTTAAGTAGAATTTTTAAAAACAACTAAACTGTCCTGCTCGCACAAAAATAAATTAGGTTATAAGTAAGTACGTAATTGTTATTTATTTAGTAGTAAGAAGATTTTTTTGAGATCTGCCAAGCCTTTTTTTTATTTAGCCTACACTGTCCCCTATTTATGCTATTTGTGGCCAATCGCGGGCAAAGCTGAATATGGGCTAAAATTGGCCGCTCCTTTCAATTTACCGTCCTAAGCTCCAGCCAGTCGCGGATCCATCGTTGTGGGCACTGTGGGCATGCCCATAACCTAAAATTTACTCGAGACGTCGCACTTTCTTCTATCAACATTTGATCAGCAGTTTCCTGTCCAAGAGTGGGAGAGGGGGATAGGCGAGGGAGGCTGTACCCACAACCATGGCCGTAGCTACGGGGACGAGCCGCTAGGATCCCCCTTCGACGATGTCCCAAGTCAGAAAATCCCTAGATGCCCACAACCATTTTTGAGGTCTGGATCCTCGATTGGCTCCAGGCTACTTAGGCTACACGGTAAATTCGCCACTGAATCAAAATGAACCTACTATTGGTACCTTACATCCACCGTAACTAACAGCAACAGGCAGCGACAAAGTGAACATCAGTCGACTAATGAAATCCTCGAGTGTCATTATACTCAACGACGCGAAGTCGGAACACGCAATTAAACAACGAGCTGTTCGGAAAGTTTTCCATTACGGGCCTATTTTCTATGTCTACTGTTTTGATTCCGCAGTGCGGGGGGCAAACTTAGAGTATTTTTAATGCTCCAAGGGGTCAAACAGTGCCTTGACTTTACCAGTACAGTACAGTATAATCTGCGGCATGAAACAGTAGTTTGAACTTGAGTGCTCAAAAACTTTAATAGCAAGTCTTCTTTTTTACAAGTGCGCGTCACGGTCATCGCTATTTTTTCATGCCGCCAGATATAACACACCGATGATTTTTAAAGTAGGGATTGGCTTCAAACTCAAAAGATCCTTCTGTAGGTGAATCATTACGTACATACCTCTTAAACCACATGGTGACCTACTTCCATTTTGAGCAATATTGAATTCTAGGAATTTGGGAAATATAATTATCACAAAATTACAATACAAAATGGACAAAATGCCATCATTTTGTGCATTTTGTATTGTAATTTTTTTAATCAATTATTTTGTACGAAAAGTTGAAGCTTTTTTATGCGAATTTTCAAAAGTCGTAGAACTTTTAATGTTGTTCAGAATAATTGGTGAAAAACGTGGTTAAGGGGATATGAACACCAGAATCTTAAAATATAACCGATCAGATATTTACAGGGTGTATCTGTAAACATTTACATCCCTTTAACCACGTATTCTACCAATCATTCTGAACAACATTTGTTCAACAAGTTTTCAAAATTCTTAGAAAAATTATTCGACTCCCCATACAAAATGACCAAGTCACGTGACCGACTTTGTATGAAATGTTGAAATTTTTTCATGCGAATTTCGAAAAGTCATAGAACAAATGTTGTTCAGAATGGTTGATAAAACACGTGGTTAAAGGGATGTTAATGTTTACAGATACACCCTGTATAGTAGATTTTTATTTATATAACATAACTTTTTTTAACATATTGATTTGAGAACGGACACAGAAGTGAAATCTCGAAGAGTAACCGTATCTATTCTATTCTCAAACTACTTATACAGGGTGTATCTGTGAACATTTACATCCATTTAACCACATGTTCTACCAACCATTCTGATGTTGTTCTATGACTTTTGAAAATTCGCATAAAAAATTTTCATCTTTCCATACAAAGTCGGTCACGTGACTTGATCATTTTGTATGGGGAGTGGAAAATGATTTCGAAGAATTTAGAAAAGTTGTTGAACAAATGTTGTTCAGAATGTTTGATAGAACATGTGGTTAAAGGTATCTAAATGTTTACAGATACACCCTGTATGTTTTTCTTCGCTGAACAAACAGTGCTTATAATAAACAAATTAACAATCAAATGCATGGAAACACTTCAAAATGTTAATTTGCATCTTTTCATAATGATCGTTTTTTATTCAAATTAAGAAGCTACTGACGTCACCACTTCCATAGACAAAATAACAGCGCCACCTACGGAGAAAAGTGTAACCGCCGTGCACCTCCAGACTATTTTGTGCCTGTATTACCTGTGGTCCACCAGACTGTTTTGTTGCCTATAAAACCGTACTACATCAGACTATTTGTTTCCACAAAAAACCGTGCTACTTTCAGACTTTTTGTACCTGTGTATCCTCATTTCTCCTCAAAACTATTTGTTTCCTGTGAAACCCAGACTAATTTGTCCCTATGCATGTTAGCTTCAAATTTTGTTACGCCATTCTCGCTTTCTTTTCTGCATACTTATAAAAAAACTCTACCGCACCTGTGGATGTTTATGTGAACTACTATCATTTTGAAACTGCTATACGACACCCGCTTGACTTCCTGCTTGCAAATACTTCGAAATCTCACCGCAAGATGGCGTTGACTTGTAAAGAATGCAAAAAGTCAATTAACAACAAACAAACTATTATCATGCTGTGTTTGCAATTACCATTACCACCTCGACTGTACTAATATCTCCTTCCCACGCTTCCGCATTATGACCAAAGAAAATAAAAAAGCCTACAAATGCGACGGTTGCAGAAATAAACACCAAGAAAACATCCTGAAAACCAACAAGACGCCAGTACCATCCCCATCACCTAACTCCCCACAAAATCAGTCAGCTCAATCAGACGATGAGATAACATTGTCAAGTAGTGATATTACAATCATAAATACCGGCAATAGATACAAAATAAATATTCCAACGAACAATTCATTTGAAGAGCTGACCGAACAAAACGAAAATTATCTGTCAATTACTTCCACGCCTATTGGAGATACATTAAGAACCTGTTCGGATTTACGTTCAAATCTGCCATATACAGTCGAACTAACAGAGCGAGTGAAAAAATTGGAACAGGAACTAGGATCTGCTAAAGATGAGATCAAAAAATTAGTAGTACAAAATCATTATTTAAAAAAACAAATAGAAAAATGGGAAAAGACCCATGAGACCAAACGCCGGGACGACTCATATACGGAACAAACTGAACGCAAGCAACAGGAAATAGAACAAAAAAGATACAATTCGACCGACTCCATTTCACTGAAGAAATTACAAGAAATTACCAAAAACTCTCTAGACGAGTCCAACAAGAGTATTATCCTTCAACAGATCAAGAAAACCTCCAAAAAAAACCGCTTAGACAATTAGCTGCTCAGTCATTAACTACAACACAAAAGAACCCCAATAAACACGATAATAAATATAAAGCATTCATATTCTTGGGGATGAACAAGTAAGAGGATTATCATCAGCATTATTAAACGCACGACAAAATAAATGGAATGATGTCTATAAAATCTCCTCATTCATCATGTCAGGCGCCACCAGCACAGAACTGCAAAATCATTGTGATAAACTTGCGGAAAATCTCTCTCCAGATGATATAGTTATTTTAGGATTTGGGAACAACGACAAAGATGTAAACAGACTACATTCTAATTTATGTATTGCAGTAAGCAAATTAAATACAGTGAAAGTTCTCATAGCACCTATAAATAGAAATCCATATTTAAATGAGAAAGCATTAAATTATAATATGAAGCTATGGATGAAACATTTTGAAAATTGTGAAGTAATAAACTTAAACTCATTTAATATAAGAATTGCTAATTACATCACCCATATCTGTGAAAAAATTAATCTATGCATAGACTACAACGAATACGAATCTGAATTTATTTCCCTTAACCACATCCGAAAACATAACACACAGACATCTTTTCATACAAATCAAATTCATAATACTCATATAAAAAAATGTGTTATTCCCAAAAAAGGAACTATTCCTTATTATTTCCAAAAAGAAACAAATATTCCAAAAACTAATAAAAAACATATCAAATACACCTCTATTTCAGCAGTCAAAATCGATTCCCAACCAACTCCAATGTAATAAAAATAAAACATTTTTTCGACCCCCAAGAAACGGATACGTTTACAGTACTCCATCAGAATATACAAGGACTGCGAAGTAAAACTGAGCTACTAGAAATCACTCTCACAGAACTGAAAAAAAAAACGCTTCCTGATGCATTATGTTTTACGGAAACCTTCATTAAAAAAGGAGATGAAGAGGGTGTAAATATAAATAATTACTTATTAGCTTCTAGTTATTCACGGCCAATAAAAGGGGGGGCTCGTGCATTTTTATCAGAAACAGGACTTACACATAAAAAGATAACTTGTTTTGACGAGTTCACTTTGTTATACCACTTTGAATGCTGTGCAGTAAACCTAGTTTCAAATAATATTATAATTATATGTATTTATCGTATTCCATCGAAATCGCAAAAAGAGACTAACTATTTCCTTGAAAATTTGACTCGGTTTTACATAAATGTGTTCAAAAATATCCGAATAAGAAAATAATAATAACTGGGGATTTTAACATAAACATGTTAGAAACATCAAAAAAACTCTTCAAATTTATTAGATATCATTAACAAATATAATCTATATCTACACATAAAACAGCTTTAAATAAATTGACACATCTCCTACCTGACTCCGTACTAAGTAGCTTAAGCAGCAATCTTGTTATAGTTATAAGACAATCACAAACATACTCGTAATA
>JABMDO010001150.1:0-19032 GCA_014851415.1 Cnaphalocrocis medinalis
GACACATCTCCTACCTGACTCCGTACTAAGTAGCTTAAGCAGCAATCTTGTTATAGTTATAAGACAATCACAAACATACTCGTAATAAAAAGACATAGGGAAAATTGTTCCCACCTGATTTTGAACCTCATCTATCATGACATAAGAGCGAAAACAAATTTTTCGTTGACTTATGGCCGATTATGGGTTAAATATATAACACACAGGCACTGACCAAACACAAGTGCGACTGAGTGAAATGGCTTAGATCAATCCGCGTCGCATGGAATAAGATGGGAGAGGTCTATATCCGAAAACGGATCACTAATCACTGATGATGATGATGAAATAATTATCTATCTAATCACTGGTCACTCGTAACTTGGCCTGTACAATCCAACGCCGGTATTTCGGAATATAATAGAACAGGGACATATAATTTATCGCCCGCTTCACTTCGCATGCGACACAATCCTACGCCACTAAATTATTTAGCAGCTCAATCCATGGACCGGAACTACAACCGCGGTATATTACTGTTACTAAGACTATGAATAGTTAAGCGGTATTTTGTCGGTATTTACTGTAAAAAATAATAAAGTATCCGCCTACATACTGTCCCGATGCCTGCGTTTTAACAGTATGACAAACTGGCAAAAGCCCCTATCATAGAAATCTAGTCATCGCTACTATGATGGGATTAGGCTTAATCACCATGCTTGCCTAATGCAACTGGTGATCACAAACCTAAGCTATGTTCAAAAAGTTCGAAACTTTTTGCTCTACCTGAGAATCGAACCCAGTACCCCAAGATCACGGGACTAAAACCACTATACCAATGAGGAGCTTTATTGTGTGTAAGGGAACCTGTTGTACCTCGGTCACTTTTATTCTACGATTTAAAAAAAAAACGGTTGTAACTATAGCAATTAAAACAATTTTAGCTGTTAGAAGAACTAATGTGGATCATAATATAAATTATATACAAGCATAGATCATCGTTTTTATAGGTTTTACATAATCTAAAAAAAATTGGAATGTTGATCAGGTACAACTATGGTCCACTTATGTTACCTTTGTCATAGCTAGAACTCATCAAATAAAATCCATATTTCTCGACAAATAGCAAATATTTTTATTATTTCAGATTCAACATGTCTTTAAAAAACTTTAACGTACATAATGCCTCTTTAAAGTACCTACATCTTGACAAGTTAAAATGTTTGGCAGCCCCTCTTAATGATATTTTTTTTCTTTAACTAATTTAATAGCACTAGAAAGTGCTGTTTTTGAACAGGAATTCGTTTGATGTTGTTTTTCCTACGAGGCATTTTACCTGTACAAAAAACAAAAAATTATACATATGTGAATTAACAGAGTACATTTGTACGTTGACCATATGATCAAGGTACAACTGTTTTCCTATGATCAGGTACAATAACACCCCTACCCTTTCATGTTTATTCGCACATATAAATTTGGGGGTTATGACGAACTCAAATAAGCATACTACATTATAAACTTAGATAAGTACTTGTTTCAATCAAATGGTTTTTAAAGAATATGTAGGAAATAACAGAAGTAATGAAAGAAATGAAAAATATTCAATATTTTACTTTTTGCCGTGAAAACGTTAAAGTGATCTCCCATGCAAACTCGATACAATGGCCGCCTGCAACTAACTTCATGTTGATTAGCCTTGTAAAAGTTCACTATATCATAGACAAAGAGAGATAAAAAGAGCTCAAACTTTCAAAAAAGTAGGTGGCTCTAGGTACAACGGGTGTCAAGGTACAACAGGTTCCCCTACTTCAAAATATTATGCGTATAATGCCACTGAGCACTGATTGCCTTGGTGGCGCCATGGGTAGCGGGTCGCACTTTAAAGCGACAACTGCTCTTGACGTCCAGGGTTCGAACACCGTTTGGCACAAAATTTTCTTCCTGAGTTTTTCTGTTCTATAACTCGGAAAGCACATTAAGCCATTAGTCCTGCGCCCAATCCCCCTTCGGTTGGTCTTTGGTTGGAGAATATTATTTATTAATATTATCACGTCACTCCAATCTTTGAACGCCATGGGGGTCACTGGTGACCGGCAAACAATATTTTATCTATTGTGTCTAGAAATGTGGCAGTCAAAGGCTTAAGGTCCACTGCCAGTCTCATCCATTATTTCCCTGCTACCATTACAATATCGTCGGAGCAATAGGCAGGTGGTCTACCCATACTCCACAAAACGTCGCCCCATTTTTTTCAACAAAACTTAATCCCTCACTTGATCCTCCAGGACAGTAAGACAAAAGATTTTTCCACCTAAATTACAGAGCTAAAATGCTACACTATAACCGCAAGATAAAGTTACGTCGTTTCCTTGCCTTTATTCCGTTTTATGGACCGAAAATACCAAGAAACAGTGGATAAAACTCTTTTCTGGCCGTCGGCCAAACGGCTAAACCCAAAAATTCGTCACCGGATTAGCGGAGCTGAATCGCAGGTGAGGACAAAACGAGACTAGCGAGGTTTTGTTACTCCTGTTTTCCTGTTGATGCGATGTGAGGGTTTAGCTGGGCTCACATTTGGCAAAACTTCGTGAGGACGGGCGCTATACCAAAGTTTGCGCGCATTGAGCTACTGCTGGCAGGCACAAAACGGGCGTGCACTATAAGTATGACCACAGGCGGTAGGCATTAAACGCAGCCACGTAGCGGGCACTAAATGCAATAATTTGATCCTTGATCCATAGTTCCGTCTGTGACTACTGGTGCTGCAGGTGTCTATGGGCGACGGCAATCGCTTACCATCACAGGTAATCACATAAAAAAGTAATATAAAGCCTCAATTCTAGTATTGTTCTAGATTTATTCTTAAAACCTGATAAGTCTTCGATCAATTTATCTCATTGTATAAGAATAGGATCAACTCCCATTATGCACTTCAAAATTTCAAGTCTTTATGGTGTACTAGCGGCCGCCCGCGACTTCGTCCGCGTGGAAAAGTAACTTTTTACCCCCCTTTCCACCCCTCACAACCCCCTTTTCGCAATAAAAAGTAGCCTATGTTCTTTCTCAGGGTCTAGATTATCTGTATACCAAATTTCATTTAAATCCGTTGAGTAGTTTTGGCGTGAAAGAGTAACAGACAGACAGACAGAGTTACTTTCGCATTTATAATATTAGTATGGATTTTAAATAGCGCCGGTGACGAAACTTGCAAGTTTCAGATGGTTTCTCAAACTGCTGATAGAAATGTCCTCAAATGTTGAAATTCTGAACATGTAGGTACACTTAATCGGTCTGATTCCTCTAAGGTTTAAGAAGGTAATTTTGTTAGTCCAGACTGGTTTTACTAAATTCTTCTAGCCAGCTTCCTTACATTTAATATTTTATACAAGTTCCTAAAGTCTGCCAACATAAACACGGTACGTTACGGTTCGACCGAATACTCGCATTGAGAAGTGCCCGGTGATCTTGGAATAGACTAAGAGTTAGCTACGGAAATAGGTAGGCAATGTATACCTACCAACGAAATGACCCTTCGAAACTCGGACCGCCATACTATAAATCAAATGGTGATCAGTTGTTTTTTTCTGGAGCTCATAAATATTTTTTCACATTTTTTTTCACCGCACGTAAAAGTACTTACTAACCATGTAGTATAATGTGTCTGGGCCGGTTGCTCGGCCGTTGAAGGGTCACAAAGTTCCTCGACAACTTTGAATTTCTTCTAAGGGTGCGTCCACATCTAACGATGAGTGACCCCTTTGACCGTTGGCGTCTTGTCGGCGACCTCCCACACTAGCATTTTCGGCCTTTGTAAATCTATGGTACTTACCTTTAAGGCTCATAAAAATAGCAGTGTACACTTTGACAAATACAGTAGCTGAAAAAATATAATAACAACCGGAATCATAGTCGGAAAATTTATTACTCCTGTCGTATTGAGTAAGATTGCTTCTTTAGTAAATATTTTACAATCTTCTCTCGGTCTACTAAAAGGATTTAATAACTGCGGCGATCAATCATTGAATTAGTCACGTCTAATGTTTAAAATTAATTCATTTCCTTTGGACACGCGGCGCGAGTCAATTAAGCTTGTGATTGATGAAAACTTAGATCAGTGCGGTTCCAGATTAGCGTTTTATACGCGTGTAATTATCATCACCTGTCATCATCTGCCTGCCCTATTCCCAGGCTATCTGTGGTCAGCGCAGTATGTTTTCTTCTTCCATTCGTCTCTGACATCCTCATCGTAGCATCCACCTCTTTTTCAGACATATGATTCTTCACACAATCCATCTTTTTTGGCCGTCCTCTGCTCCTTGGCCCATTTACATTCATACCCATCACTCTTTTGGTTACGTGTTCCTCCTCCTGTCCTATAAATAAATCCTCCAACTGATATTCGGCTACGGTGGCCAATCTTAACGATCACCATGTACGCAGGATATATTAAGTGCTCAAGTGTGTGCGCAAACAGGTGCACTCTCTATTCCCTTACCCTCTTCATACTTCAGCTTTACCTAGTTCAGGCACCCAATTAAAATAGCTTCCTTAGTTTATGTAGATTATAAGTCATCATCATCATCAGCCTGTCTCAGTCCACTGTTGACATAGGCCTCCCCCAATGTTCGCCATTTCACCCTGTCCTCGGCTAAACACATCCACTCTATACCAACAGCCTTGGCAGATCGTCACTCCATCTACACACACACAGACAGACGACAGATTACCACATGGCGACCGTGACGTAGAAGAAGCGTGCTGCTGGACGAAGTCCATGTAAGTCCTACAAATTACATTTCTACAAGGACCACAAAGACCCTGAAGGGTTGTCCGCAAATTGTTCCAATGAAGATGTTAATGGCCGAGCTACTCACAGATAATCGACGTTATTGGACATATCAAGAAATCGTGTCGAAGTGATACTGAAGACAATATGAAGAATCTTCAAAGTTCCGTGTTAATTTAAAGTGCAAGTCAAACAATTTGGTAAGAGCGCTGTTGCAGTAATTAGGTATAGCATTGACTTTGGAAATTTCGCTTACGATTTTGTTTATTTTCGCTGACTTGTTTGTTATGTAATCTTGTAACAATTTTCTTATTAACGTTGTATTTAGTAACTTAATTTACAGTAAAGTTATTTTTTTTTACAATATGAGTAAATTCGATTTAGAAGTTGCGATTTTGTTGCTACCTAGAATAATAGAAAGAGATGATATAAAAAACTTAATAGGTAAAATTGAATTTTACAGTAGTATTATCGATGATAATTCACAGAAAAGTTTAATTGATTTTGTGTTAAAATTACATTGTCCGAATTCTCAAAACTTTATTTAGAATCAAGTTATGATGATGTAGAGACTTTAATCAGTGACATTAGAAAATATCTTGTACCTAAGAAATGCCCATATTCCATTCAAAATAAATTATTTAATTGTAAACAAGGTAGTAGATCTGTAGAAATATTTGGTTATGAAATAGATAAATTATTGTATGAGTTGACGGATAGTCAAGCGGAAAATGATGAAGAAAAATTAAGAATACTACTTCCAATTAATGAAAACTCGCCATAACATGTTTTATTAGAGGTTTAAATAGTACTCGAACAAGTATTATTGTGGAGTGTAGGCAAGTCGAATTTTTAAGAGATGCAATTCTAGTAGCTTTAGAAGCAGAGGCCACATTTTCAAACATAAGAGGAAATAAGTTTGAGAAATGTTATTATGTTAGGTCGAATAAGCCGCGTGATGGTTATTATAAATATTGTAATAATGAAATCAATTAATACACGTACAAAGAGTGTAAAACGTGATACGTTTGATTATTGTCGCGATGCGCGTAGTTCTCAAGTTTTGCTTGGTCAGCAATCATGTGCTCGAGGTGACACAGTTTGTTTATATACTCGTAATACTAATGATTACGTATGTAAGTCTAATAATAGTCTTAATGACGAGTGTTTTGACGATTTAAAGTTAGACGATTTTTTTGTAGAACCAAGTCATTATTATGATAAAGATTTAAAGGTGAGAACAAAAATGCGCAAATTGATATTGTGAACCCGTCTAGGAAACGGAAGAAACAACGCAAGTTGAATAGTTTCGACATTAATGCGTTAATATTGATATTCCTGCAAAGAAAGCAGATGTAAAGGCTTATCGTTACGTAGACGTTATTTTAACGATTCTTATAAGTGTGATTATGATAAATGCTCATGTTGAGTCAAATAATAAGTTGAAAAGAAAGTCAATAATGTATGAATATGACTACAGGTAATAATATTAAAAGAATTAATAAGAAATGTATCGTATATGACAATAAATCGTCATAAATCTGAAAATTGGTTTAAAGATGTGTTATTTAAGAGAGATATGACCAGCGAGCTGTAGGTATAGATTAAAATGTTTGTGTTGTTATTTATAATTATTTAATTGTATGAATTAAAATACAAGTACATATTATAGTAGTCTAAGTGTAGATATTATATTACATTGTTCTTAGTTACTTTCATAATTGTAATTAGAAGTTTTAAGTTAGGGACCTTCTTTTCAGGGGAGGGACGCCTAACGTTTCAGGGGAGGTGTGGTAAGGTAATCACGTCCACATACGTGATACCTTACTACATGGATACCGAAGGCATCTCACTCCTTAGCACGTATTAGTTAGTATATAAGCTGTAGAGTAATTAATAAATGTTGATACCACACCGAACACTCGTCTTATTTTATCATGTATAAGTGGATCATCCCCATCACGACGTAGCGACGACACATTACATGGCCATGAGGTGACGTTGAGACAGTAACGAAATAAGACACAGTTGTAGGTAGAATCAAGCTCTATTCATAACTAATCACACATCTTATATACTACACTTAATGTACTCTTCAGGGAGGGGATCTAGAGATTGCGGAAACCCGTATTATCACGTTCCTGTATTTACGTGATTTAATGTGTTAACTTATATTTCATGATACGTGATATTGTCACGTTACACCTCCCCTGAAAAGGTCAGGCATCCCTCCCCTGAAAAGAGCACCCTTAAATTCTAAACTTCTTAGTTCTATTCTTATGAACTACATACTCTTTATTATCTTTCAATATCTTTACATTTACACCTAACTCTTCTAACACTTTAAATGGACCTAAATACAAATCTTTTAACTTAGTATAGTTTTCATTTCTTAACAATACAAATCTCCTTTTTTATAACCCGTTTCTTACAATGTAAGTCATACATATTCTTCCTTTTCTGTTTTGATACAATCAAATTATTCTTAGCGTCATTATGGCTCTCTGAAGCCTATACTTTAATTCTAACGGATAATTATCATATGTATACAATGGCTCTACATCTAACTAAACGGCTAGGTATATTACAAGTTTTACCAAAAACTAGCTCATAAGAGAATATTTAGTGCCTGTATTAACAGATGTATTATATGAAAAACACCAATATGGTATCCAGGTACTCCAATTTGCTGACTGATTCTGTGATTGGATTCTCAAGTAACATCCTAGATGTTTATGCCAGTTTTCTAACGACCCTATACTCTCATGATGATAGGGAGTTGAATTTAACTTATCAATATTTAACAATTTACACACATTTGTTAAAGTGGAATTAATAATTCCGTTCCACAGTCAGTCATAATACCTTGGGAATACCATATCGCAAAATGAAATTTTCAGTAAACACTCTAGCAATTGTTTCTGCTGACTTATCTGGTATTGGATAAGCTTCTACAAACTTCGTCAAATCACATTGGACTGTTAAAATATATTTATTATCCCTACTGTCTAAATCTAGGGGTCCAACAATATCTAAAAACATTTTTCCAAAAGAAGTAGATGCTGTGGTGGTTATCACCATTTTTTCCTTATTATTTTTATTACAAAACTTCTGCTTTTGGCAATCTTCGCAACGAGACACATATTCTATTACGTCCTTTTTCATATTACTCCAAAAATATTTTTCTGGATATTCTTAATCATCTTATGTATACCTACATGCCCACTTGTTGGCAATAAATGGTAATCATTTAGTATAATGCGTATCAAATCCCTATCAACAACATTTTCTACTTTGTTATTTATTATACATAACCGCGGTAACTCTTCCCGTTTTCTAAAAGTCTCTACTATACTTTTAATGTATTTTTTATTACACTCATTTGTAATCAAAACAACCTCTACAATATTATTTTTTTACACAACTCTATCAGATCTCCTATCGTTGCGTCTCGGCGCGCCTCCGTTAGTAAAGATCCTGATTTATGTAAATAGTAGGCTCACAATACAATCTTTCAGTATGACGAAACATTTTTTTTATGTTTCCTCAGTTCCACGAAGTTATGATACGTGCATATATCTAACCTAACATCATTTCGTGATTTCTGCATTATCTCTACAACTCGTGGTTGTTTAAAATCAATAGGATCATTTATCTCGCTGCTTATTGACGTATTTTTTCCCTCTTGATCCAAGGTTCGTTTCATAGAACGAGTTACAACCCCAACGAAATTAACCGCATTAATGTCGAAACTATTCAACTTGCGTTGTTTCTTCCGTTTCCTAGACGGTTCACAATATCAATTTGCGCATTTTTGTTCTCACCTTTATAAATCTCTTTATCATAATATGCTTGGTTCTACAAAAAAATCGTCTAACTTTAAATCATCAAAACACTCGTCATTAAGACTATAATTAGACTTACATACGTAATCATTAGTATTACGAGTATATGAGCAAACTGTGTCACCTCGAGCACATGATTGCTGACCAAGCAAAACTTGAGAACTACGCGCATCGCGATAATAATCAAACGTATCACGTTTTACACTCTTTGTACGTGTATTAATTGATATTTCATTATTACAATATTTATAATAACCATCACGCGGCTTATTCGACCTAACATAATAACATTTTTCAAACTTATTTCCTCTTCTGTATGAAAATGTGGCCTCTGCTTCTAAAGCTACTAGAATCGCATCTCTTAAAAATTCGACTTGCCTACACTCCACAATAATACTTGTTCGAGAATTATTTAAACCTCTAATAAAACATGTTATGGCGAGTTTTTCATTAATTGGAAGTAGTATTCTTAATTTTTCTTCATCATTTTCCGCTTGACTATCCGTCAACTCATACAATAATTTATCTATTTCATAACCAAATATTTCTACAGATCTACTACCTTGTTTACAATTAAATAATTTATTTTGAATGGAATATGGGCATTTCTTAGGTACAAGATATTTTCTAATGTCACTGATTAAAGTCTCTACATCATCATAACTTGATTCTAAATAAAGTTTTGAGAATTCGGACAATGTAATTTTTAACACAAAATCAATTAAACTTTTCTGTGAATTATCATCGATAATACTACTGTAAAATTCAATTTTACCTATTAAGTTTTTTATATCATCTCTTTCTATTATTCTAGGTAGCAACAAAATCGCAACTTCTAAATCGAATTTACTCATATTGTAAAAAAAAATACTTACTGTAAATTAAGTTAATAAATACAACGTTAATAAGAAAATTGTTACAAGATTACATAACAAACAAGTCAGCGAAAATAAACAAAATCGTAAGCGAAATTTTCAAAGTCAATGCTATACCTAATTACTGCAACAGCGTTCTTACCAATTGTTGACTTGCACTTTAAATTAACACAGTGAGATTCTTCATATTTGCTTCAGTATCACTTCAACACGATTGCTTGATAGTTTCAATAACGTCGAATAACTATGGGTAGCTCGGCCATCAATATCTTCTTGAATACTTGCGGACTAACCCTTCAGGGTCTTTGTGGTCCTTGTGAAATATAATTTGTAGGACTTACATGGACATCGTCCAGCAGCACGCTCTTCTACGTCACGGTCGCCATGTGGTAATGTGTCGTCGCTACGTCGTGATGGGGATGATCCACTTATCCATAATAATAAGACGAGTGTTCGGTGTGGTATCAACATATTTATTAATTACTCTACAGCTTATATACTAACTATACGTGCTAAGGAGTGAGATGCCTTCGGTATCCATGTAGTAAGGTATCACGTATGTGGACGTGACTTACCTTACCACAAGATCGTCACTCCATCTAGCCGGAGGAGATTATAAGTATTGCTTATAAAATGTTTTTTCCAGTAAATTTATTATTATTATATTTGCTATGATGGTGTGACACGACCGAAGAGAGGTTGATCGTAAAACCAACGACGTAGTGTGCTTTCCGAGGCACGGGGGTACGGGTAAAACCTGATAATTTACAAGATCAATCCTGGTTCCTTACACTCCTGGGATTTTCGGGCGGGGCAGCTAACGGCATCTCAGCAGCCTTCAGGGTGAGGATGACAGACTTAATTGGTATTTTGTTCTTTTGTGCCCATCAACCTCATATTTGGATCTCACGGCCGCTTACCATCAGGCGGAGTGAGGTCATCAATCATTGATTGTCCTCAATATAAAAAAAAAAATTGTCTTCTTTATGCTCTTTTGAAAAGTTTGACTATTGCAGATTGCATAGGTAGTTTACTACAGGATCGACGATATAGGCGCGTGTAAGTTTATATGCCAAAAGACCTTATACGCGTAAAAAATACGCTAATCTGAAATCACTCTAACTTACCTTCATAATGCGATTAAGAGATAAGCTTACTTTTACTTTGATTTCCTTTCAGTTGAATCGTGAATTAAGTACCTAACTTTTTTTGAATAGCCAGAGATTAGGCCGTAATATCACCTGGTGGTAAGTGCAGACGTGGCCGAAGGTGCATTATCTGTCTAGTAACAGTCAGTAATCAGATATGCATATCTAATTTTATATCTTACTTAAAATTATCTATCCCTACTATTTATACAAGTAGATAGATAATTATGTTAAAAATAGCTGTTACTGTTGTAGCATTTTTAATTATTTAATAATTTTCACCCCCCCTTTTAACATCCCATAACCCCCTTGTTTCATTATAAAGTAGCCTATGTTCTTTCTCCGGGTCTAGACCATCTGTATACCAAATTTCATTCAAATCCGTTCAGTAGTTTTAGCGTGAAGAATTAACAGACAGACAGACAGTTACTTTCGCATTTATAATTTTAGTTAGGGTTATGCACTCATAATTTTTATTTTAGTTTTAATGCCATAGAAAATCTTGAAACAAAGTAATTTCTTGAAACATCGTATTCCCAGGGCAAGTGTTCCGAACGGCAAATATATCCGCTGCGCGTAAAGTTGGCTACAGACAGACGGACTGATTTAGGTGGTAACAGGTGCTGGAGCGTCTGTTTCGATGGGATGGAATGAAAGGGAGACGAGGAATGTAAGGCAATTTGTTGGAGAAAGATAACTTATGCGAGGATTGGGGAAGTAAGAAAGGTAAGAGAAATCTAAGTATTAATATTGAAGTGACCCGCCCCCACTTCGGTTTGGGACCTAATTTAAATCGCCTTCAATAGATGGCGCTGGGAGTCGATTATATCGGGTATGTATATCGATTTTTCAATTTTCCTATAGGCTTGACTTTGACTAAGCGAGTAACTTTTTTATAGTTTCAATTAGATGAAATGATAACATAGGACTAGTGTGATGGTGTATTTGGTATTGATCCTCTCTAGCATAGTGAGTTCGATTGTTACCGTGACCTGACCTAATATCCCGGCTAAGAGCAGATTAAAAAGTAAATTTAATAGCCATCGGCAAGCATTTCAAATTTGTCACTCGCATAATATAATGAAGTATCTTTAAAAAATTACCCGGAAAACGACATAGTGCGCTGTCAACCTTTTACCCCCGTTCCCCCCGATTAGGCCCCCACTAACTCGACATGGACGAAACACAGCGCAGGCGCCAGTCTTCTGTGAGGCAGTGATATCACTCGGTCGGCACATTCATGTCGAAGCGTGAATCTTCTACGGTGTAAACCGGTGCGGTATGAACTATTTTACCTCTACAGTGACAGATATAAACTCAACGCCCTGACCTAGTTTAGAAACTTTACCTCTAATATCGCCGCACTTGCGAATGTTAAGCAGTTGAACCCGGCCTCCGTGTACACAAGTCGTGTACAGCTGGGTCACTGACCTAGGTCACACAATATGCCATTCATATTATTATTTAAAAAAAGGATGATTTCGAAACCACAACATTTGTCTGTTTCATAATGATGAAACAGACAAATGACACACAAATTAATCACAAAACAAGAAAATATAAATAAACAAAGGACAACTTAAATGTGATTTCAGTCATATAACATTATTTTATGAAAATAAAAGTGAAAAATTACTTAAATGAAAAATGGATTTATCCAGAGATAATAATTACACATCTTTATAAAAAATGCTATATTAGTAAATACCTTTCTCTTGTTTTGATTATGTCCACTCTTTATCATTTAATTAAAGCGTCACCTAAGGTCCAGCCTGAAAACCAGCGCTGCAGCAGCTCGTTCGCGGCGTTCTCCTCATTTGCCTTGTACGACATAAACAAAAATAATCACTTTCTATAGCGCCATTTTGAATTTAAACTCATTACAAATGGCTCCCACCAGCTCCAAAGATTAAGTGACACGTCCATTGGCTCTGCCATCAATTACCACCTTCAGTAGGGGATGTTGACCCCGACCTCTTGCCCTGTTGACTTGAAGAAGTAACATTTTTCATACGTCCCAGCGTTTTTGCCGCGCGCGCGCAGACGGCAGATAAATTGCACAGTTCGAAAGAGCTCTTCTGTGCTCGTTAGTCCTTGCATTGTGAAATGTGCGCTTTCTTATTGTCTTCCATTTGTTAGATTTCAATTGGTGAGCAGTTTAAGATTGAGCGCCAATTTTCTTAGCTCGCTTTTATCTTTTTATTCTTTAAACGGGCTTTTTTTTAGGTGGCATAGGAACAGATCACCTGATGGTAAGCGCCACCAGCGGAAGCATAAGTGCGCTGCCAGCATTTTAACGCCCTTTCCCACTGATTGGACCTCCGGTGCCCTTACTTAGGTACTCGAGGAATCACAACGCAGAATTCATGGTAGTCTTGGGTGAGGCCTTGGTATTATAGCATATTATGGTATATGGTATTATATTTGTGGTTTCTCTGTTGTCTGATATATGTAACACTTAACACAGCATAAGTGCTTAAGCTACTTTTTACGGAGTCAGGATAATGTATGAGTGTTGTGTGAAGTGTGTGTATTATTATTATCAGCAAACTTCAAACCAAATTTTATTAAAATCTCCTGATCCGTTTAACTGTGAAGAAGTAACCAGCATACATACTCACACACTCATAAATTTTTGTATATATAATACTCACATAAAAATACCTACGCCTGTTAACAGAGTTCTAAAATATTCATTTTCAAAATAACGCTAACAAAACAAGAAAAATAAAGCCTGTAAAATACTGCTAACATCGGGCCTTTATCTGCACAAAATAAAGAAAAACTACAATCAGTTAAGACATTTCTGCCGCCCCTTTATTTTATCACCGAAGTTTTAGTCTGCAGCATCCTTTATAGCCGATTTGAAGGATGACTTTTCTAAATGTCTCCTCAAGTGTTTGAGTAACAACTGCTGGACCGAAGAATAAGCGCTTGTAAGTAGGTTAAAATTCTTCTCAAGTTTAGGTTTTATTTAGCAGCTAGTTGAAAATTTCAATTGAAACCGGGTATAGTCCGAGGCAAGAAAGTATAGTTATGACCTTGAGTGCGCAGAAACCAATTTTGATAGAAAGTCTTCTTTTTTACAAGTGCGCAAAATACGGTCATCGCTATACTTTCGTACCTCCAGCTATTAGTTGCCACTTTTGTCATCCCACTAATCCCATCCCACTTCCCACTATAGAGGTACTATAAACGTGAAAGTTTGTAAGTATGGATGGGTGGATGTTTGCTCCTGTTTCACGCAAATCTACCGAATGGATTTTAATTAAACTTTACAATAATATAGCTTATATAGCAGAATAACACATAGGCTACAATTAATAAAAATATATGTGTGTTGACTGTCCAAATATGCAAATAACTCCACGCGTACGAAGTCACGGGCGGCCGTAAGTTAGTCATTTATAGAAGTACCTACGGGCGCCTACGTTGTACGCAATAAACCTGTAAGATCTGGTTTTAAGTTTTACACCTTTGTTTTGTGTGCAAAAAAATGTATTCAATCATTTATTCAGTACCTACATGAGAACAATAAATTCACAAAAATAATAGCTCGTTCATAGAAATTACTGTCCGTGTAATATTGTTGATACAGCAAAAATAGCTTACGTCATGGCACTTGGTTGGCTACGATTCTTATTTTATTAGGATAGTCCCGTTTTTACGAAGTTCGAGATTTTTTTAATAGGTAGAACAAGTGGCTTCTTTTTAAAAAAAAATTACGTTTTGATTACATATCGGTCGGTCAGTTTTGTCAACTTGTCCTTTGCCCTGTTAAACTGGAGCTCAGAACTCTAGTAATGCTAAAAATGTAGGCTTCTTCCATTCATAGATTCAAGGTTTTTTATCATTACCAGGACTGCCTGGTAATGACTGCCTGATAAATCAGTAGCCGGGAGCAAGAGACAACGGGTTCTAAGTATGCTTGCCTTACTTACGAGTCCCTTTAAAACACATTTTGTACAACGACTCTCGGTTCGACGGCAGACATTTCGGTCCTATTGCCACTTCAGCAGCTGTATAAAAAATGTTCGTCTTTTGACACCTTTGACTTTTATGCTGGTAACTCTGGTAAGTTTAATCAGTCCTAGAACCAACAAATAAAGGGTGCACAAAGTGACAATGCAAAAAGAAAATGCACTAGTGTGCATTCTTAGCCAATTGCTCGCCATATCCGAAATCGGGGAACATTTTGGTGGCCCAAAAGCCATGGGCAACCTACTTGTTCTGCCCAGAAAAACTCTCTGCGGCGATAATGACAGTGCAGGGGCACCGATTTGCCGCTTGTGGGGAACTGGCGCTTTTTGTTCTCATTAATTAACCTGTGTTGCGTGCAGGACTTGGCTCTTATTTATCCAAGGAGGCGAAAAACAGTCTGCGGATAATGTTGCAGTAAAGTATAAGCCTATATACTGTGCTACTACAGGGCAAAGGCCCCATAGAAATCTAGTCATCGCTACTATGATGAGATTAGGCTTAATCACTACGCTTGCCTAATGCGAAATGGTGATCACGAACCCGAGCAAAAAAAATCAGAACTTTTTTTTGCTCGACCCGGGATGGTCTAGCAGTAATGGTTTTGCTCCTAGTGATAAGACCACCTAAATTGACCATCATCATCAGCCCAGTAGTACCCACTGCTGAATATCCCTTCCCTTACGCCAATGTACCCGGTCCTGAGCTGCTTGGATCCATGTAGTCCCTCCGATTTAAGCGATGTCGTCGATCCATCTGGTCACCGGACGACCTGGACTTCGTCTACCATTTCTAGGGCACCATTGGTCAATACCGCCTAAATTATTCAAGATTTTCTATCTATGAAAATGACGTCACTTCGGGTCTACAGTGATTTTTGACAGACAAATAAATTTTGCCGTAGAATTCAAAAAATAACCTGATATATTTTGACAGACGGAATGTTCCCGTTTTGGGTGATATCCAAGAGTTTGTTTACTGCAAGATTTATTGGAGAAACGTCGCGCCATTGCACATGGGATTTGGCAGTTTAGCTCTAAAACTTTAGATCAATAAAACCATTCGATTACGATTTTTATACGACACGACGTAGGTAACTCCAAATATGTCGCACTGCGGGGCGGTGGTCTCAAGATTTGAGAAAAATGGCTATCTTAGGGAGTCTGGTTTTTTGTGTGATAAGTGGCTAATTAAAAAAGGATAATAATATAATATAATATTTTCACTTAATCACATACCTACATTGATATAAGTCTGAGATAGGTAGCTCAAGCACATGTGTTATAGATATCAGAAACAACAGTGGGATTACAATATATACATATAATACTTTTCTTTTGTAAATACATACTTATAATACATACAAAACTCCCAAACCAATACAAACAAACATGTTCATGCACACAAATGTTTGTACTGTACGGGGATCGAACCAAACCTTTGGCCCGAAGCAGCATTTACTACCACTGAACCAACCGGGACGTCAAAGGATCACCTAATGTACTATTAAGTATTCTGTGCTAATAGTAAGAGATTGCCGCCGCCTACAGACACATGCAACCAATAAACCAACAGTAGAGTAGTGACTACTGGTGTGTGATCAACGCTTCGGCATAAATGGGCCAGCTCGACCGGACTGATACTCACAGAAGACCGGTGTGCAGCAGCGCCTGTGCTGGTTCGTCGAGTGAGTGAAGGTACCAGAGGCCAAAATGGGGGAAAGGGGGTTAAAAATTGGCAGCGCACTTGTGACTCTACTGGTGTTGCAGGTGTCTATGGGCGCTGGTAATCGATTACCATCAGGTGATTCGTCTGCTCGCCTGCCACCTCTCAGATTAAAAAAACATATAACGTTCTCGTTATCCTTTTCAGATAGTCATAGACTTGAAACATGCAAACGTTGTACACAATTATTTCCTGCGAAGTTTATTTATAGAGTTCTAATCTAAAACCTAATTTACAAAGTCACTCCCAGGAGGCGAAATCTAGTGATGAATTATTGTTAAAACAATGACTGTACCGGTACAGTCGGAATTAAACAATTTGTACGGCGACCGAACTTCGCACAACGCGTCCCAATACGATTCTCCGGTTTCAATTTAAATACGTACCGTATGTTATATTAGGGATGTGCTATAATATCGATGTTTTCGCAAACTTAGTTTGTTAAATTAATTATCATATAAAAAGTACAAGTTCTATCCGAGAAGCTGAATGGCGCTTCGAAGTAATTGAGAATTATATGTTTTTATGTGATATGTGGCAGACGAGCAGACGGACCACCAGATAATAAACGATTGACATTTATTGCTAGTGGTGAAGGATGGGTTATAGCAACAATTGGGTTATTTTTTCTCATTTTCCGCCTGTTTCCGGAATTTTTTCGATCAATTTCGAAATGTGGTTGAATAAATGTTGTTCAGAATGGTTGATAGAACACGTGGTTAAAGGGGGTGTATGTTCACAGATATAGCCTGTATATTGACCCGACTCCGAACTAAGTAGCTTAAGCACTTGTGTTACAGATATCAAACAGATGCAATATAATACTTAAATACATACATATGTACCTAACACCCAAACACTGAACAAACATAAGTGTTCTTTACACGAATGTTTGTCTAGGGTAGGGATTGAACCCACGCCCTTAGATATATGAGGCAGGATCACCTACTTAATGCGTCATCCTGCCATTCAAATCGGTCTGTTTATTTTATGACAAAATGGGGGACGGATTAATTATATCGATATTTTGCGGTGTCCACTTTTGATATGTCATTAACATCCATATACAGCCCAGAAAATATAGAGTGCGTTGAAACCACAATTGTTAATTTGCAACCATTTCCGGTCTGATGGCTGGGCTCCCTGCCCCACCGCCCCTTCGCCCTTCCGGTCTGACGGTTGGGCCTTCGGACCTACCACTGCTTGGGACTCCCGGGCCGACCGTTAGCCCTCCCGGCTCGCCACTCTCAGGCGGTTTTGGCCCCCCGGCTTCTGGTTCTTTGGCTTCCAACTCTGCGGCATATGTCTCTCCAGAACGGGGCCCCCTGGCTTCGGGCCCTCTTGATACTTTGGCCCCTGGTCCATCGACTTTAAGCCCTGTAGGCCATCTAGGTTCTGGAGACTTGGACCTTCTTCGTTTTCAAGTCTCTAGCCCGCTATACTCGGGCCCTCTTCGCCCACCTTGCCCTTTAGAGTCTGTGTCTTCTAATATGGAAGACCCTCATAACACTAAGGACTCTCCTGCTCTCCCGGTCCTTTGGCCCTCTCGGCCCTTCTGGCCCTGTGGCCCCCCAGCCCTTCGGCTTTCTGGCCTACTTAATGAGTGGCCTTCTGAAATGAGTTGGCGAAGAGATTTTGTCGTCATTCCCGAGAGCCGCCTTCCGCGAGTAAAAATTAAAGGCGAACTCTCATTTTTGGTCACTCCCTTTCGACCCATCCTTTAGACCACACCTCGAAATTCCAAATTGTTGCGTCAGGTCGTCGAGAACCGTCTCCCAGAAGAATTCACAAGTGCCTGCGCTTCAAGAGAACTAATTAGAGGACATGCGATTGAGATGGCAAGCGCCAGCTGGACTTAGCTGCCTGTCGCTATTAATGGACGGTGTCAATCTTTTACGGACGTGGCAACGACATCCTGCTATCATTGCGACTTCGTGCCTGCGGCATATGGCATTGTGCCTGCGTGGACGCGTCCTTCAAGCGTAGCGGCAAATCCCCTATTGGAGATATTTTCCGGGGATGTTGGGCACACCATGGGCGGCCGACACACACAATTCGTGCCGTACCCTCATGTTTTGGAATACCAGCCGAAGCGACAGTGGCACAGCTTGCAGAAGTTTGCAGATCCTCAGACAGCCATCGTTTCGTAATCTTATGTGGAACGTAAGGTAACGGCTATAATACCCTCTTGACTCTTAGCTTGAAGACTTAAGGCTCAAAAAAGCCACGGATAGCAGGAGTAAACTTATATAGCTTCTGCAATTAGTTAAGGATTACAGTTGTTGCGTTTGAGGGCATTCCGTATCCCCAAGCAGCGGCAGATTATGCTTACTTTCGGATGCAATTCGCTCAGCATCTACGCGTTTTAATGTGAAACGTTTCGTAGAACTAGCTACAAAATGAGGGTAACAGGAACATAAACCAAGTCCAGCTATCAGACATAAAATGGAATGGGATCTTCACTTATCTTTATGCGCTTTGACTCAACCTCTGGTTGTCTCTAGTCCTCGGTATTTGCTATAACAATATCGTGACTTTAATTGCTTTCTTCACTACAGGAGTAAACAATACATTTACCACCAAGTATGATTCATTGGTTTCGAAAGTCTACATGTAGTAAGCTTGGTGTGGTGCGTGCAGCAAGTTAGCGAGGCCGAGTCTCAAGTTACAAGTGATTAATTGTATTTAACATT
>JABMDO010001151.1:0-18060 GCA_014851415.1 Cnaphalocrocis medinalis
GCTATAATACCCTCTTGACTCTTAGCTTGAAGACTTAAGGCTCAAAAAAGCCACGGATAGCAGGAGTAAACTTATATAGCTTCTGCAATTAGTTAAGGATTACAGTTGTTGCGTTTGAGGGCATTCCGTATCCCCAAGCAGCGGCAGATTATGCTTACTTTCGGATGCAATTCGCTCAGCATCTACGCGTTTTAATGTGAAACGTTTCGTAGAACTAGCTACAAAATGAGGGTAACAGGAACATAAACCAAGTCCAGCTATCAGACATAAAATGGAATGGGATCTTCACTTATCTTTATGCGCTTTGACTCAACCTCTGGTTGTCTCTAGTCCTCGGTATTTGCTATAACAATATCGTGACTTTAATTGCTTTCTTCACTACAGGAGTAAACAATACATTTACCACCAAGTATGATTCATTGGTTTCGAAAGTCTACATGTAGTAAGCTTGGTGTGGTGCGTGCAGCAAGTTAGCGAGGCCGAGTCTCAAGTTACAAGTGATTAATTGTATTTAACATTATAATCGTCAGTTGGTAATCTAAATGTAAGATATAAACACGTAATTAGATATAAAGTTACACCTTTATCATAAGCAGGTGTATGCACACCTGTTTATATTCGTCAGCAAATTGGTTTTTGGGAATTCCATGAGCGGCGGCAATTGCTTACCATCAGGTGATCCGCCTGCCTGCTCGTCTGTTACCTATCACATAAAAAAAAAAAAAATATCATCAGAGTCTAAATTAAATCATAGAGATTGATCATTTAGGTATTGAAACTGCATTAGAGTAAGTTTAAAATCCAGTTCACAATTTGGTACTTATTCCATAAATAGAATCGTCAAAAACATGAACATGTGGCGATGCGCCACGCTTGTTTATTTTGTACATAGTTTTGTTGTAAATAATTTTGTATATATATATTTTGTACATCAACAAACGCACGGACAGTATGACCCATTTATTGTATATAGTTAGTTTGTAAATTTACGCAGCGCGCCTGACGTGACATCGGCGCGCGCAGGCTGGGGTCCATACTGTTCGTCGTTGTTGACAAAGAGTAGAGAGAAAAGAATTGTCGTTGGATTTTGACATATTCAAATGAACGCACTGATTTTTTTGTGTGGAAATTTTTATTCTATTTACTATCAATTAGCTGCTCTCTTCGATCTATTTCTCCTACTCCTATAATTCTCCTTCTGGCTTTTGTACATGGTGTTTATTTCGGTCGTGTGTAAATATAACTGTACATAGAACTTTCACTATCTCATTCCGACCGCTACTACACGGCGGCACAACGCCGCCCCCATATAACTGGTGACCCTGCTAGAATACTGTAAATATCATGGAGATCAGGTGAGAACCTATTAATTGTAAATACGAGAAGAAGAGATACGGTGGAAGTCATATACCGCCGAGCGGCTTGTAAATAGATACGATTTGTACATACGAGATTGTCAAAATTATCGATCGCAATGGAGGGCGAAGCTAACGTGACGGCTGAAATTTTCAAAGTTGCCGTTCGTACCCCACCGTTTTGGCCCGAGGAACCGGAGCTGTGGTTCGCACAGGTGGAAGGTCAGTTCGCGAATGCGGGCATAACCCAGGATTCCACCAAGTTTAACCATGTGATCGGAGAACTCGATCGTCATTACGCAACTGAGGTCAGGGATATTATGCTTAACCCGCCGGCAGAGAACAGGTATGAGAAGCTGAAAACCGAGTTGGTGAAGAGGCTTTCGGCGTCGAAGGATAAGAAGCTGAAGCAGCTGCTGATGGCCGCCTCCCTCTAGGCATACAGACTGTACTGGCAGGCCGACCGAAAGAAGAATCCTTGGAAAGTTTGATGGACCTGGCGGACCGGGTTCATGACCTGGCTACTGCTGCCCCAGGAGTATCCGCAGTCGGACGTGACTGCGCCAACCCGAGTTGCAGCGGATTGCGTCGAGAGGTGGATGAACTTCGCGAAGAATTTCGTCGGTTAGGTTTCAAGCGAGAAGGCAGATCCAAGTCCCGCCGCCGCTCGCGCAGCGGCTCGCGCAGAGGATCCAGCTCCGCCCGATCCCACTCCAGTTACCGTCGATTCCTATTGCTGGTACCATTTAAGTAGGGGACCGCGCAGATAGGTGTTAAGCCGTGCGATGCGATAATAGTTCGGGAAACGCGACAGGCGGTCAGTAATGGCGACTACTGATTGCCTAAGTTCCGGCCGTTTGTTCGTCACTGATCGTGCTTCTAGGTTGCAGTTCCTCGTTGATACAGGTAGCGACGTCTGCGTCTATCCACGGTCAGCACTTCGAGAGCGTCGGCAGAAGACATCGTATGAGCTGTGTGCGGCAAATGGTAGTACAATTTTTACCTACGGCTACATACAACTCGTTTTGAATTTAGGCTTGCGCCGCGACTTTGCTTGGCGATTTATTGTAGCAGATGTGACTAAGCCGATAATTGGGGTAGATTTTTTGTCTCATTTCGGTCTGATGGTAGATTGTCGACACCAGCGTCTCATCGTAGTAACGACTAGCCTCGCGTCCCCGGCGTTGCCTGTAAAATCTCCCGATACAATTTCTTCGGTTAAGGTCGTGTCTTGGAGAGACTGAATATCATGCCTTGCTTCGGGAATTTCCTGATGTGACCCCGTTCCCTTAGGTTTCCACAGGTTCCCAAACATAGCACGGAGCACTACATCCGACCACTCCTGGCCACCTGTTTGCCAGCACTCCACGTCGTCTAGCGCCAGATAAGCTGAAAATCGCCAAGGACGAGTTTACGCAGATGCTGCGAGTGGAACAGCCAGGCCTCGAAGTCACCATGGTCATCAGCCACTGCACCTTGCTCCAAAAGGGGAGAACCAGTGGCGGCCATGTGGTGACTACAGAAGCTAATGCGAGGACAGTACCGGACAGGTATCCGGTCCCGCACATTCATGACTTCGCACACAACCGTGCTGGTGTCGGGTGTTCTCGACAATCGACTGGTGAAGGCCTATAACCAGATTCCTGTCAGGGAGCAGGACATACCCAAAAACTGCCATCACGACGCCGTTTGGCCTGTACGAATTTCCGTTCATGACGTTCGGACTACGTAACGCAGGTCAAACCTTCCAAAGGTTCGTGATGAGATGGTGCGTGGGCTAGATTTCTGTTTCCTATCTCGATGATTTTCTGGTCTTCAGCAAGGATACGCTGCTCATGCAGACCACCTTCGCCCTTTTCACCAGGTTCAAAGAATACGGGATGATAATCAACCCAGCATAGTGCGTTTTCGGAGCCTCTTCGGTTAAGTTTTTGGGCTACCACATATCAGAAGCCGGCACTACGCCTTACCATCAAAGGTTCAGGCCATCACCCGACTTTCCGGAGCCCAGGACCGTCAGAGAGCTGAGAAGGTTTTTGGGGATGTTGAACTTTTATTCGTGAGTTTCATCCCTAGCCGCGCAGCATCAAGCGCCACTCAACGCGTTGTTAACTGACTCCGTTAAAGGTTCCCAATCCCGTGACATTCTCTGCTCTGGAGGAAAGAAGCTTTTACCGCTTGCAGGAAGCTTTATGCCAGGCAACACTCTTGGCAAACAACCCAGAATGCAATTCAAAGCTAGCCTTGATCACCGATGCCTCTGATACGGCGATAGGCGCAGCTTTGCAGCAGCTAAGGATGGACAGTGGCAGCCTTTAGCCTTCTTCTCCAGGAAGCTAATGCCCTCTCAACGGAAGTACTCGCCGTATGACAGGGAACTCCTCTGCCATATACGAAGCCATTAAGTACTTTCGGCATATGGTAGAGGCGAGGAATTTTACGATTTATACGGACCATAAGCCCATCGCTTTCGCGTTCAAGTTCGCGTAAGGAGAACTGCTCTACCCAGACAGTTCAGGCACTTGGACGTTCATCTCGCAGTTCACCACCGACATTCAGCATGTCTCGGCGAAGGACAATGTGGGGCTGAGTGCACTGTCCTCGCATTGAGAGGTCATGCAACCTCTTGACATGGCAGTGCTTGCCAGATCACAGTTATCCGACCCTGAGCTTAAACAGCTGCTAGACGGTGACACGTCATTGCGTCTAGTCAAGGTGAAGCTGCCAGGATCACATGCCGAACTATATTGTGACGGCAGTAGCGTCACTCCTAGGCCTTACGTGACTAAGGCACTTCGACGGCAGGTGTTCAACAGCCTGCATTCCTTAAGTCACCCTGGCGCGAATACAACAGCGAAGCTAGTGGCAGAACGGTACGTGTGGCCGAGCATGAGGAAAGACTGCAGGGAATGGGCTCGATCTTGCCTAGCCTGCCAAAGTGCGAAGGTTACGCGCCATGTCTCCTCGCCACTCGGTGATTTCAAACTACCACGTTCCAGGTTCATGCACATCCATATCGACATTATTGGTCCCTTGCCACCGTCCCAAGAGTATAGATACTGTCTCACAGCCGTTGATCGTTTTACCCGTTGGCCAGAGGCAGTACCGCTCAGGGACATCACGGCGGAGACAGTAGCTAAAGCCCTGTTGCATGGGTGGATATCTCGATATGGATGTCCCGCAGTCATTGTGACGGACCGTGGTAGACAGTTTGAATCGGCACTCTTCAGGCAGCTGTCTGAAATTGCCGGTTTCCAGCACAGGAAAACTACGCCGCATATCATCCTGCATGTAACGGTCTGGTGGAGCGATTCCATCGTCAGCTCAAGGCAGCTATCACTTGCCATGCTAACCTGAACTGGGTTGAGGTCTTACCTTTAGTTTTGTTAGGTATCAGGGCGGCTCACAAGGAGGATCTGAAGGCTTCTCCTGCTGAGCTTGTGTTTGCCGAGACGCTTTAGGTTGCCAGGTGATTTTTTCGAGCATAGGGCTGATGAGGTCGCAGGATGTTACACAGTTTGCCACCAGAATTAGGCAGTTTGCCAACAATATTTTGCCAACGCAACATCTCGCCATGTTAACCGTTCCATCTTTGTGTTTAAGGACTTAGCCACGAGTTCTCATGTGTTTTTTGCGAGATGATAGTGCGCATGGGTCGTTTAAAAAATGCTTACACCGGCCCACACGAGGTCCTCGAGAGAGGAGCCAAGGTTTTCAAAATCCTCGTGAAAGGCAAACAGGTCACCGTATCCATAGACCGCATTAAGCCGGCCTATATACTCAGTGACTCTGATGTTTCCGTCGTCCCCCCGGAGGTAGATAGTCGCTCTCCTGAGTCCAGGAATGAGCAGGTTAGGAAGACTCGATCAGGTCGAACAGTACGGTTCCCGGATTATTATCGCCCGTAACACGGTCTCTGGAGGGGGGTGATGTGGCGATGCGCCACGCTTGTTTATTTGTACATAGTTTTGTTGTAAATAATTTTGTATATATATATTTTGTACATCAACAAACGCACGACAGTATACCCATTTATTGTATATAGTTAGTTTGTAAATTTTACGCAGCGCGCCTGACGTGACATCGGCGCGCGCAGGCTGGGGTCCATACTGTTCGTCCGTTTGTTGACAAAGAGTAGAGAGAAAAGAATGGTCGTTGGATTTTGACATATTCAATGAACGCACTGATTTTTTTGTGGAAATATTTTATTCTATTTACTATCAATTAGCTGCCTCTCTTCGATCTATTTCTCCTACTCCTATAATTCTCCTTCTGGCTTTGTGTACATAGGTGTTATTTCGGTCGTGGGTAAATATAACTGTACTATAACTTTTCACTATCTCATTTCCGACCGCTACCTACACGGCGGCACACGCCGCCCCCATAAACATATAATTCGAAATAAACCATTGTAGAGATAACCTGACTCAAACATATGAATGAGAGAATACATTTAAAACCGTAAAAATCCGAAAAAAAATACAATCAAGTTAGTGACTTAATGATCTGAATTAAGGTCTTAACATCTTTATCACAGCTTATTAAAAAAGCCATTGTATTCCAGGATACGCCTTTTTATGCGCTAGTAAATTCTAATCGACACCATCCCATCTGCCTTTTCTTCTGAAAGCAGTTTGTAATTTATGTGAATGTAATAGTAAAAAGTGACGAACTGAAAGTAGTTTAAATACAAATCCTATTGCATGCGACTGTTTCGATGCCAACAATATCGGTTCCCGCTAAATCCAGTGTCGTAGGCCACAAAGCACGAGGCGCCGCATTTGAACCTGGATTGCATAACAAATCATTTAAAACACATTCGTTGTCTCCTTCCGCTACGCGCAAGTGTTTATCTCAGATTTATGTCGAAGACTAATTTACTGATCGAACTTAATTAATAGGATTACACTGCAGTAATCCGCTAAGAGAGATATTGATAAATCTTTTAATATGTTAATTATATTATAAAATGGAACGATCGTTACATAATGCCTGATGGAATAAAAAACTTATTAACATTTCTGCCGACGCCAGTACTAATCCGGTCTCCATTAAAATTTATTTTCGATCGAACGCTAGGAACTAGATGTCTATGGTAGACGTCTAGTGTATATAGATCGGATTTTATCTCTTCCGTGACTTTAATTCTTTTGCGGCTTAGGACATCGAGTTATAGCGACGTGGTTTCCTTTTTGGACTCCTATTTAGATCGGTTTTTCGAATTCGTTTTATTTTACATCAAGGTAAGAAGGATATTGAGGTTCATATTTATGTATGAGCGTTTTATACCTTTGGGTTCAACCTTGGCCTTATTCCTGAGCCGATTTAAAGTTGCCAACAATGGTAGGACCTGTTTTGCACGGTTGATAACTTAAAACGTAAAAAACTCGCGACCTTTTCGTTATAATCTTAAGCGTAGCGAGTTTTGTGTTAAAGGTTTTTGTCCCTCCTATATTTGTAATGTATGCACATTACCCTACAATTTTTGTAGCAACTGAACTGTTGTCATTACTGTAGTTGATAACTTGGCAATGTTCCTTTCTTGGTTCTGCAAAAGCATTATTCCCCTTTTGTTCTATTTTCGGCGAATGCATACTGCAGCCAAGAGCTTTCCAAGCCTTTTATTTATGCTTCCATTAGTTTGATTAATGTATAATTGCGATCAAGTTTCATTGGTCAAGTTTCTGGATAATCTGCGCCCTATTTATTCCATAAAGCGATTAGTTAGGTTTAAACGCAGCGATCCTTTCAGGGAAGGGGTCAGTGGGGCAGACGGTGTGAACGCCCTTTCTGGTGACGTCACCTATTCCACTGCAACTTGATATCGAGGAATAAATACTTAAGTTGTTTCATACTTCATTGCTAACCAGTTGGAGATAGTTGCGTACTAACTTTTAAGTAAAGACACTTTTGTCTTATTGTCTCGTTGAGTCATTATTGCTTCATGACAATGATCGATTGTAATATTGTTTTTTTGTTCGTTCGTTTTGACCTTTACCTAGTTTTTAGGATTTAATGTTTACTGCTTAATTAATTACATAGTTAAAAGAATATTCTTTACCAGTCAAAGCCATAGCTCACCTAAATATGGTATCAAGATTTCTACTGACTAAATTCTCATTCAAATCCCATTCTAAATAGCGAGTTCGTTTACATCATATTCGCGGTACCCTTTGCATTTTATGTTCAAGTCCAGTTCTTACAATTTTGGCTTTTATTCTTTTAGTAACAGGGGCAGTTTTAGTACCCATTCAGCTATGCGAGAACTGCAGGTTACGACGCTCAGACTTGGTGTTCTCGGAAACGTAAATATTGATTTTATGCAAAGCTATTGCACCCTAAATTTGATGGCTGTATCGCCAAGAGACAGGATTATTGCGAATCCAAAAAATACTCTCGACTCGATTGGAAATATATGTGGTGAATTTATTTCCATGTTTGTGGTGTTGACTTTACTCTAAATGTCGTTAAACTTAGTAATAATCTCCGTCCCTGCGAGCTCTGTTTATTGTATCATATCAAAGATTTAAAAACTTTGACTTTGAGGCAATGGCGAACTCTTACAGTAGACTCTTATGACACCAACTAGACCACAGTCGAGTCGCTCGAAATCGTGAACTGTGGAGAAAGGTAGGGGAGGCCTTTGCCCAGTAGTGAGACACAAATAGGCTCATAATAATAATAAAACGATTTTCCATGTTTTACGTGAAGAAAACATGGTGGGTTGAATAAATAATACTAGGAGTATGAGAAAGCGTGTATGAAGTTTTGAAATTTTCAGTGACCTATCGTGGTAAGGCTGGCACCCATTCGCCCTTCATGTAAGGGAAGGTCTGTGCCCCTGTAGTAGATACTATACAGGTTGTTGGTAGATGATCATTGTTACTTGTCTTTTCATAACGTCTATTAGACATTTGCACAAGTATTGTTAGACTGTCATTCAAACTCAAGTTTCCGTAACAGTTTTGGTATTTTTGTTGAAATTTTTTGGCCAATTTCCAAAACATGTATTACAAAAGCTAGTCTATTATGAGTATCGTTAAGGTGTGATACGGACAGCTGCTCATCAATGTCACTGGATTCAAACAAACTTGTCAAATCTGTCATGTTTTTTCAATCGATTCTTGCCTTTATGTCAAACACATTTGGTCCATATCAATTGTTGAAATTTGACGCATTAATGTAATCTGTTTGATTACATACCTAATGCCTACTTTTACTTTGTATACAATTCAAATTTACATTTTATATTTAAGTAGGCACTTACTTTCTCCTGTCGCACTAATGGCTTCCGTATTAGGTTCCCGGTCGGGTCAATATTCTATATTGGCGTGTCTGTGTATTCGTACATTCCTTGTCTGACTCATACATAGGATACATTGTTATACGTTTTTAGGCCACAGAAACAAACTAAGCTGTATAAGAAAGTGTCATATCTATTTGAAACTTATTTTTAGAAAATTGGTAATTTACGACCTACCGTCTTGTCACTATGTAATGTAGAGTATAAAGTACCCCATTACATAGTTTTTATGTTTGACGCTAAACACTGCTTTGCTCTCAAGTTCAAAAGTATTTTCCAATTTAAATCTGATTGTACTTACAGCTAACGAGATATCAGTTTAGCATTATATGCAAAAATTACCCTGCTATGTTGTCTGTCTCTTGAACTATTGCGATTTCTCGCTGAATTTTGATACAACTGCATGCTAATACAAAGCGTGAATCAAAAAATAAAGCTAGCTTAAAACTGAATGTAATTGTATCTTTAATTTGAGAACCGAAGCTGACAGCACCAGTTTTAAGCCGCGAATAAATTGTAGTCTACGTTTTGTACCTAATTAGGGGGATGTAGTTCTTACAGAAAGACGTAAGAATTAGGCAAGTGTTTGCCTTTACTCTCTAGATAATAAGCTACATGGACCAAAAAATTTACATGTTCAAGTCATATCAAGTTCAAGTCCAATTGATCATGGTTAGTTTGTTGTCGAACTCACTGTTTCTCTTTCGGATCTTCTTTGTCTTACAATTTGACTCTACCTCAGTTATTATCGTTGCATTCTTTATTTTCTGCACCGTTCGTGTTTACCTGCGAACATTCAACTACCTGTAGTTTTACCTTTTAACCAGAGGGATGTTATGGACCCTTCCTGACCTGACGATATCCGAAATATCCGGAGAGCTAATATTGTTTCGGTTCAAATTGAGATGGTGATCGATTTTTCATTCTGATCGTCTCCTGAGTTGGCATAGCCTTTTAGTGGCGCATTTATATTGCATTGTTTGTTTGTGTTTCACTCAAATTGATAATTGTCAATAAAGTCATGAAATTAATTGATGGCGCCATTGACGCCAACTACCACAACCTATTTAGATGATCAGTCTCCAGGAGGAGAGATGTGAGATGTGCTCAGACGAGGAGGACCTCGTCTAAGCACATCTCACATAAACAAACAAACTTATATCTCACTAGTGGCACGCTCTCACTTCTTTCCGGGACTTAAGTACCACCAGATGGCGCTAGGAGTTAATTTCATCGCGCAAGTGTTTCGCCTTTTCGTTTACAAGCCTATACGTCGAGTATAGGACTAACCTCTATTAAATCATGTAGACGGTCGGTTGCTTTTGGCAACAATCACTGCCAATATTTACTACTGTTCACTGACTGTTATTTTATGTAAACAAGCAAGCCAGCTGATAAATTTCCTGGGATTTACACTGTTAGTAGGTACTTTGTTGAAATATCACCAGATTTTGTTGATGAGTGCAATATTATTCCCATATCCGTAAATCCGAAATGACATACCGTAACATCCCTACTGTAGTCGTAGTCGTCGGCTGCACATTTGTCAGTGTAAATTGAAAGGCATTATGGGAACGTAGAGTTAACTGATTGTATTTGCATTGAATTGCAAACGGTTTCCTTGCGGTCTGTGGCGTCGGTGATCAAACAATTTTATTGCTGGAGGTCGAAACTGGAAGGAAATAAAAACACATGTCTTAAATAGTTCACAGCTAAAGCAATCAAAATAACGTAACAGGAGCAACTTAGATTGGCTGGCATCGTTGCTGTTAAGTAGTTTACAGAACCAGACCTGTTAGCGTTAGCATTTAAAATACAAAGCCAACAACAAAAGTCATTATCACATCGAGTGCTCCCGAATTTTCCAATATTCTTTTCGTCTATAATTGTAAAACGGAGCAATTAATAAAACTGCTCTTCTAAGATTATTAAAATCGAAGCGCGATGTTTTTTTCTAATGATTTATCCTAAACGAAGGTTCTATAAAAAATCTTTTTAGTTTTGACGCTAAGGGCACATTTACATGTCGTTAGTAACCTTTGCGGGATAAGGGTATGTACGCCACAGGTTTTGGAACGAGAACGGGCGAGGTGGACCGATTTAGTGGTAATGACTGACTTATCGACTAACGAAATGCCCCT
Source organism: Cnaphalocrocis medinalis (assembly GCA_014851415.1). NCBI lineage: Eukaryota > Metazoa > Arthropoda > Insecta > Lepidoptera > Crambidae > Cnaphalocrocis > Cnaphalocrocis medinalis. Next base: position 10,800 of record JABMDO010001151.1, read on the forward strand.
TAAACCTTTAACCAGGCTCTGTTCATATGAGACCACCAGATTTGAACTTATTCAGTTATGATAAGGTTGAATGAAAACCAATGAAAAAAAATATGTTTAGGCATGGTTAAGGGTTAATGGTTGGTTACTTACTATAAGTACGTTACTACTCTAAGTAAGTTATAAACTGGCTACCTTGCTACAGATGAGCATATCATGTTCATTAGCGGGGTGGTATTAGACTAGACTTTTATATCAATCCTAGCAGGTCAACCAAGCTGGGATAAGGTGAGAGCAACTTTTACAAGTCTACGTACCTGTAGGTGATAAATAATCAATCACAATTTAAAGGACCTCCTTTTAAGAGCAGCATTTTTTACTACAAGGTGGGATTTATTTATTAGAGTCCATATATGGACTCCAGGCTTATTAAGCCTGCGCACTTGTAGGAAGCGCAGTGGCATCCCCATACATAAGTTCCACGGCCTTCCTGATAAAGGAAAAACTAACACCGGGCTACCAACCATTAAAAATAATTCAGGCCCATGGCAACTCATCGATGGGCGTTTGCCTGACACCAGCTGCTTTCTGCTGGGAGCATGTGGCAATTTGTTCGGCTGGTATACTGCATTTATTGCACTATTGGAGTGCTCCCTAGGGTATGCTGGAATGAATTTTGGTCGCAGCTCATCGAACTCTCACATGTTATAATGATATCTCCCATGATAATTGATGGTAATTAGTATGTCTCCCTCCTCCTGAAAATACTTTTTTGCCTCATACTTGACTCTTCAATTTATTTAAAGTCTCACCCAAAGGCAAACATGAATTACTGGAGAAGGCTAGTATGAAATATTCAATTTTACTATCATGCAGTATCCGTTTTATCAATGCCATTACCTTTATTACTGCGCATGAAGAATGCACCATGTTATTAATCACTTTTAAAAGGGTGCAAAAAATGATATGGGATCATATCCTAGTTTATATTCAGAATAGTTCGTTAAAAAACTCTGAATGTGGAACCTGTTTGAGACTTTGCCTTCCTATGTTTAAAGTTATAATTAATTTGTCGGCAACTCTACTATGACTAACATACTCGTAGGTACTTACTCATACAAATTCTAAAACAGGAAGGTTGAAAGTTTCCCAGAATTTGTGGATGTGAAACTAATTTGGAATAATGTGTACACACATTCCCTGTGGGACACTTACAAACTTGGTGCCTTGTTAATTTATGATAATTTTTCGAATATGAAGTTTTTCGTTTGAAAGGATAACAAAACTTCAGCATTTAACGTTGACAATGTCCTTTGTCTCTTAAAAAAATTGGTAAGGACCTACCTACGTAAATAATCTTACTATAATGATGCACACTGACGACAACATCAAATAAAATACAATTGCCTCTAGTATTTTTAAAAATACATTTAAAAATAATTATTCATTCAGTCAGCGGAAGGTTGATGAAATTCATTCATTTCCTACTTGCTTCGTTGCCAGAGATCATCCATTATAATATTCGTAGCAGCTAATGAAGTGGTTTTTGGTTTTTCCGATTCGATAAGGCTCTAATATTTTCTTATAACAGCTACATTAGACATTTTAAATATTTGAGTAGTTCGCTATGAGTTCATACGTCTGTTTTGGGAATTGAGATACCATGCGGATCTAAATCCGTAGTTCTCAACTCTGTATATCAGTCCATCAGGATACACTACAACTGGAACAACTTCATGGTTTTTGGAACCCGTCCAATACGCCTTCAAAGCCCACGTAAAATGTTCACGGCATGGTTTTTCGGATCCCTTTCGTTTTATATTCCTCTCAACGCCCTATAAAAATGTTTCACTGGGTGTTAATAAAATGCAGGCCTCCATTATTGTTTCTTACAAGTACCTAAATGCCGGGTCGATTGCGGGTCGCACTGGGATAAACGAGTGTCAGTTCAAATTACTATGGTGCCTGGTTTTTCCACTGCCACTTGTGGCTTTTAATTTTTGGGCTATGTCTGTGATCTTAGATTTACTGCGGATCCCATCCTGACAAGATGACGCGGAATCGGAGCATTAACCCCTCTCATTACTGTAGTGTCACTTCGAACCTCTGAAACGGTAAGCGACGACGACGTCATTAATTTCGCACCTCCTTATTGTGGAACCAACTTCCCGCAGCGGTATTTCCGAACCGGTACGACATTCAAATCTTCAAGAAACGAGCCTATACGTTTCTAAAGAGCCGGCAACGCATCCGCACTCCGTTCTGGTGTAGCTGATGTCCATGGGCGGCGGTGATCACGTACCATCAGGTGACCCGCTTGCTCGTTTGCCTTCCTATAATATAAAATTTACATAATTTTTATAGTAATTCTGACCTGATGACGCATTTAGTAGTGACCTTGCCTCATATGCCAAAAGTCGTTGGTTCAATCCCCATTCGTGTGATGAACACTAAATGTTCAGTGTCTGGGTTTATTATGTATGTATTATTAGTATTATATTTGTGATTCCTCTGTATCTGATATCGGTAACTTATACAATAAGTGCTTAGCTACAATACGGAATCAGTCAATGCATGAATTAATTCTGGATCTGTAATCTCAGGTGTTACATAGCTAGAGTTAAGGGGCGCGGCTGCACCCAGTTTATTGCTGCATACATTACCAATATTTGAGTATCGGCCACCGAGATCACTGTTCGTTCACTGTCCCCGTTCCGTGCCAATTGTCTTCCATTTGTGTCCAGTTGTGTCCATGTGTGACCTTTTGTTTCTAAGGGTCGAATTGCAGCGGTTTTAAAAGCATAATAAAGAAGTGAGGAAGCAAAGGATAAGTTCTTCCAGAAGTTGACCTTTCATTTTGACAGCTCTGTACCAAGATTCGTGTTATGTGTGTGTGTTTGGTCTTTTTGTTGTATACAGATACAAGTAGGTATTATATTTGCAAATTTTCTGCTGTTGTCTGATATTACAAATACAATACAACACAAGTTCAAGAAACGAGCGTACTCCTTCTTAAAAGGCCGGCAACGCATCAGCGACCTCTCTGATCTCGCAGATGTTCATGGGCAGCCGTGATTACTTACCAGCAGGTGACCCGCTTGCTCGTTTGCCGCCTCTAGTATAAAAAAGTGCTTTTAGCTTTTTAGTAATCAGGTTTAGGGTCGTATGAGATTTTGTAAGAATTTTTTATTAACTAAGTTATTATCATTTCCAGAGAGGATTTCCTTCTGAACATATTTCTGAAGTAGAATGTTATAAGCTTAGTGGTGATTCAGGCTTAGTTGTCTATAATTACCTGACAAAATTATGTATGAAGTGTATCAAGTTAAAGAAAAATCCATTAAACACCTATTTGCCTGTCTTTTTGGTATCGTTAAAATGTAATTAATAACTCAATAATAACAAGTTTAATAAACATCACTTGATGGCAAGTTTTTATAAGGTAATAAGAAACATAATTTATGTAAACAGCGTTGTTATAGTAGTAAAGAATATAATTAATATCTCTTACAGTTTATGATAATACAATATTGACAGTAATGATTCAATTAATTGACTTAAGCAATTTAACAAAAGCATCGTGTAAGTAGGCTTTGGAAACCTTTTAAACATTATATCTAAGGGCTTAATAATGGGTTTAATCTGGCGCTATTTTGGGTTAGCTGTACGTTCAGCATTAGTTAGGACTGGTAGATGAAGGAATAAAAACCATTCACTAAGGTAAGAAAAAGTATCAGCTCTCCTGTGCAAGGCACAAAGCCCCCTCATAAAGAATCAAGTATCCCTACTATGATGATTATGAGGTTGATCACTATGCTTCCTGAAGCGGATTGGTGATCACAAACCCGGACTATATTCCAAAATTTTGCTCGACCTGGGAGTCGAACACGGGACCCTGAGACCATAGCCCGTTGCTTAACCACTAGAAAACGGGCATTGCAACTCAGCTAAGGTTAATAAATATTTTAGTAATTTAGACTGGAAAGCGAACGTCAACAGAGCAAATGCACTGAGCATTATCTCTGTTGACGTCCAGAAGATTCGCAGCCTACCGAATGCTCTATTTTTGTTCACCAAATAATGAAAGAATTCCGAGTGAAAAAACACGTCTATGGTTGCAAGGGCTGCAGTTGTAATATTTCTCGGAGTCTGGCAAACAGAGCCGTTATGCGGACGAGATCTAGGCCGCGGGCGAGGGTATGCCAAGTTGACAAAGAGTCATGGCGGATGCTCTATACGGAATTCGTTACCACATATTCTATCATTTTCTTTGATATGGTAAGGCAGTTGTATTCAAATAGGATTTTTTTACTTTGTCGGGAGTGTGGATTTACAGAAAGTCGAGAGAATCCCGCCAATTCCGAACATTTCTATAATAACTCCGGTGTCACCTCTCTCAAACCATCTTAGGCCTAAAGTAAAGTTTAGAATGGTACTGTAATACTTCCGAACATTCAAATCTATATCATTTATAAGAAATATCTAAGACAACCACAAGGTTTACTTATTATGTTTGCGCGCAGTAATCCACACCCAGCGCCATCTTTGGCAAAGATTGGAACTATTTGTAAATTAAGTCCAGAAACGTAATGAGGGCGGGCCCAGTCAGTAATAATTTATAATCCGGCTACGATATGGGTAAATCCGTTGTGGTGATCGGTTTAAAGCATACACCATCATGCCATATAATAACACCATAATTAAATATTTATTGTAAGCTGCCATCAGATCTTAATTAATTTGTTTGTGTGGAAATTATACCCGTGTAGACGGTAAATAATGAAAGTTAATGTTCTATGTTTATTGTGCAAGTATGAAATTACCAACACTCATAACCGCTAAACATCATTGCTATGCATGATGAGAAATCACAAATAGCGGAAATATATTAACACCCACATTCGTGTTTTCGTCTCCACCCTACAACGCCTTCTGACCAATAAATAAGTTACCTCTTAATTATTAGACTAAGATCCCCACTACTCGATTCTGCATGGATCTGTTTTTTTAATGAAAATAAATTAAATGAATGTTGAGCAGAAGTGGCCATACTTTCAATCAACTATTTCCTTTAAGTTTAAAGTAAATTTTGAAAAATGTTAAAAAATTGTTGTCATTTTACCTTAAAGGGGTTAAACAGGGGTGTTGTTTTTAGTTTAGGTACACGAGCACCTAGCCCTGAGAGCTGGTAACCATTAGTTTTTATATTCTTTGTATAATTTTGTTAAAAATGAAATAAAATTGTGCGAATTAGTTGTGATTTTATAAATTTATCAACAAAGTAATCGGACATAATTTCCGCGATGGAGCAAATCGAGCAGCGTGCCGTATTAAGTAACTCCATAAGAAGGGGCTATCATCAAAAGCCATCCATGATGACATGGTCAGTACATGAGGCGATTGTGCTTCTCATATTCATCCGTCAAAAATGTGAATAGCAGAATTTAAGCGTGGTGAGTAGAGGAGTGTGAAAGATGAACCCCGCTCTGGAAGGCCTTCGACGTCAACTACTGACGAAAATATTAAAAAAGTACTAGATTTAATAATGGGAGACCGCAGATTAAAAATAGAGAGAAGCAGAGATATAGGCATTCTTATGAACGAAATCAGAACATCATTGTCAACGAGTGGGTTTCCACAAAGTGGTATGCGAGGTGGGTTCCGCGACTGCTTTCAGTCGAACAAAAAAGGACACGATGACTATTTCACGCGACTGTTGGAGTATTTGAAAGTCGATTGCAATGATTTTTTCAATCGTTTTGTGTACTATGGACGAAACTGGGTTCATACTGTACACCGGAAACAAAACAACAATCGAAACAGTGAGAAGACATGGTTCACCACCCCCTAAAAAGGCTAAGGTCGATTTTGACGGCAAATAAGGTGATGGCTTCAGTATTCTGGGACTCGAAAGGTGTGATTTGATTGATATCTTGAAAGGGGTCAGGACTATAAACTCTGATTATACTGCACCTTACTACGTCGTTTTACGAGAGGAAATAAAGAAAAACGTCGAGGAAATGCTCAGAAGAAAGTCCTGTTTCATCAAGATAACGCCCGTGTTCACACGTCAGTACAGTCAATGGCTGAAATTCACAACTGTGGCTTTGAACTGTACCGCATCCGCCGTATTCACCTGATCTGGAACCATCAGACTTTTTTCTGTTCCCTAACCTAAAAAAGCACCTGGGAGGTCAAGATTTTCGACAAAACGAGGAGGTCAAAGCAGCTGTAGAGCATATTTTGACTCTAAGGAAGAATCATTTTTTTTCAACGTTCTAAATGCTTGGAAGGGGAGGTGGCAAAGTGTATTGAACTTGATGGTGATTATGTAGAAAAATAAAAATATAACTAATTTGTATGTGTTTATTTTCTTGGTTAGGCCGAGTCTTTTCAATCCACCCTGTAATATAAAATCTTATAATCCTTATTCCGTAATTCTAAAACAGTCCTATGGAATATCATGGCAATATATTATTTACTCATTTTTGAAAAAACAATTCAATTGTGATGTTATCTTACAGACCTATGTCTCTGTGGAAATGTACATCCCCTTATCTCAAAATTCAAAAATTATATATTTAAGTTAAGTCCTTCACTTTGTATGGGGTGTGGAATCCCCCTCCACGTTTCGGGGTTCAAACCATCGAATAGTAAAATAAAATTTAACTAGATAACTATTACCTAATAGCTGTAATTATTGCACCTATATCATCCCCTGCTTAAAAAGGTATTTATGACTATTTCGATAGTAAATAAATAAATGCGCCAGACGATCACACCAACCAACCTGGTCTCAAACTAGGGCAACCCTGTACTATGAGTACCAGATGACATTAGTAACGAAGTGACGTTAGTGACGTAGTTTTTGACGTTTGTCTGTGTTGCAGAGTGACCCTATTGGTTACCTAGCAACGTTGTTACTCGGTAATGTGTGATCTGTCCAAACTCGTATCTTCTACCCTGGCTCTGCTAAATTTCTTCGAAAGTCTGTCTTTACTATACTGTAGCTCCTTTTACTGTGCCTCAAACGTTCTCACTCATAAACATACTGGGTGAAAACCAATTAAGGCTGCCACCGCGCGGCGCATCGCTCGCTCACTATTAACGCGAGCCGGGTACACCAGGGGCTGTGATACCACGGCCTCACTCAAAAATGGAACTCGTTGCCGCCGCCGCTTCCTCTGTAATCGGCCAACCGATATTCGGCTACTGTGGCCAATCTTAAAGGTCAGCCACGTAGGCAGGATATAGGCCTTTGTTTTGCTTGCTTGTATAAAAG
>JABMDO010001152.1:0-29896 GCA_014851415.1 Cnaphalocrocis medinalis
AAGTAGAAAAATAGCTACAATTGAGTTTCATACATTTTCAGCCTATCTACGCAGCTGCGATCGGAGGCCGATTACTTCAAAAAGAGGCTTATAAAGAAGTATTATTTTTTCATGATATTGGTAGTTAAGGACCCTGTTAAGTTTCTGAACTTAATTCAAAATTGCCTTATTGAGTTTCATACATTTTCAGCCTATCTGCGTTTCGGAGGTCGATAACTTCAAAAAAGGCCCATTAAGTAGTATTTTTTTTTTCATGATATCGATAGTTTAGGACCCTGTGAAGTTTTTAAACTTACTTCGAAGCTATGGAAACTCCTCTTTGTATTTTAATTTGAAGTTGAATGTTTGAGTAAATCCTACTGAAAACTAAAATCCTAACTTTCAAGACCTTTTTTGGGGGTAACATTAAGTGGTTTTAGGAAGCCAAATATTTTTTTATTATGAATAACGTTCTAGAAAATCATGACATAAAAAAAGAATTACAAAATAGCCAATAAAAAAAAGTTATGAATTTTTTAAGCCTCGCTGGCAAGAAAACTTAAAAAAAACCTTTAAAAAATTATAACTCGAAAACTACAAAAAATCGCTGAACATACATGGGGTATTTTTGGATACCCCCAGGTGTGAGGAATCTAAAAAAATTTTATTGACGTCACTAAAAAACCACCCTGTATTGGCTGTGACTATCTCGAATTCTTTATACTAATTTCTAAAAAGCAACTCTATAAGGCATTTCGGCTAGAGTGGTTTTATACGAGTTAAACTTTTAGTCAGACACGGGTCACGACTTTCGCATTAAATGTAGGTATTGTCTTAAACCTACCTAAACGATCTATTATTTAGATATACCTTCGTATTTTTATTGCGCTAAAGTGACAATGTATGTAATACAATATTGTTTTTAATTCTCAGTGGATTCAGAGGAATGTAAGAAGAAGCCGAAAGATAAGCATTGTCTGATAGAATGGGCGGTACGTGACAGATGGCCGCATCAAGTCAGGTGTTTTTTTTACTTTATAAGTTCTTATTATTTCACAATCTGGTTGTTTTGGGGTTAAGTGCTGATGTCAGTGTACTTTTTCGGTGTGATGTTTTCTTTAGTACTTTGTTTCTACAGTAAATTAACTCTCTCTGAACTTCTTTGCTTATTAACTTGCATGTTTTTGTATTTGGATGGTGCTTTTAACCAAAAAAAAACCTGGAATAGAGTGAAAACTCCTTACCGGTCAATTCATTTTAGTCGTCTTTTATTAGAGAGGGCTGTAACAAATTGATATTGGGAGAATCAGCGCGTTTCTAACATGCGGATCCTAGTCCATAAAAAACAATTATGTTTCCTATTCCGCAGGTATGTCTATGACTGGGCCACAGCCAAATGCTTCCAGATCAGATGGTCCGCCCACTGCCCCGAGCTGCCTCCAGAGCCGAAGGTTAACAACTGGTCTGCAGAAGAAACTTGCTTGTCTGAGTGCGGAGGATGGGCCTGACTTAATCGCGATGATACGTGAATACGTTATAAATTATATTTTTTTCAACTTGTAATACCAATCATTATTTTATACTGCCCTTTGGTTTTCTATGCCAGATTGCTAGTATAGGGTACCTATAGGTACCTATATCAATGAACATTTAAGTACATCCACGTCTTCCAGCAACCATTATGAATAACATAAATATTTTGTTCTATAACTTTTGAAATTCGCATAAAAAAATTTAAACTTTTCAAACAAAGTTATCGGTCACGTGACTTGTTCATTTTGTATGGGGAGTTAAGAAAAAATACGACGAATTTCCAAAAGTCGTAAAAGAAATACCTGCATTGTCCAATGCCTCCCTCAGGTACCCCCTATAAGTGGGAGCATAAATACCACATAAGTATACAAAATTATATCCCCGCCGTGACAGTTTTCACTGCCGTGACCAGGATTCGAACCTGGGTTACTACGGCCACAACGTAGGGTCCTAACCACTAGACGATCACGGCTACCGGGGCTGGTGAGAGCTGTGGTCAAAAACTCGACTGCTTTCTTGCATAAGATTAAGCGAAAATATAAAACAGTACTCTTAAGGCCGTTACACACGAAGAAACCAATACGTTATAATATGGACCTATTTTGACGAAAAGACTTGTATTTTTTTGTGAAAGAGAATTCAATAAATAGTAATAAGAATTTTATGACCCGATTCGAACAATCTCTATCCGATATAATATACTTAAATTATAATACCATTTTTTCCAAAACTTTATGATCTATGTTAAAATTTTGTTAATATACGTTCCCCATTCTGTGCATGCGTTAAGTATTGACTTAGCAATTAAACTCAAATTTCCATTTTCTTTAAACCCATACAAAATGAGATAGGTCTTCAAAAATGACATGGAGGTTTCTAATATCATTTCTTTAAAAAAAAAGTTCTTTAGTGGAATGCCGCAACTGTATTTAGGATCACTAGATAATATATAAAAAATCGAAAATAAGTAGATAAACCAAAATTAAACAATATAATATAAACATTATAATTTATAACGTTATAAACGTTATAAATTCCACGTCCATGCAGGCCTTAACTGCAGTCAACAGTGTCATGCTTATTTTGGATCGGGTGTCATTAAAAGTGGAGCACTTTTTGCCCGAGGCAATAACCGATAACGCAGCGTGTGATTAAATCCATTGATACTTTTAAAACAAGTCATTGTTGCTGTCGTCTGTACCTACTATCAATCAATCAATTAAATAATTTAATATTTTATTGCCTCAGTTACATGTAGGACCTATTAGAAAAAAATCGGTAGATGTTAGCACCTATATCGATCAGTATTATCTTATTTGTCTTTTTTATGTGATAAGTGGCAGACGATCAGACGGATCACCTGATGATGGTAAGCGATGGCCGCCACCCATAGACACCTGCAATACCAGTAGAGTCTCAAGTGTGCTGCCAACCTTTAACTCCCTTTCTCCCCATTTGGGCCTCCGATGATGGCCTCCTATTCCCGACCTCTGTTAATGATGAATGAATTTCTCATAGCAAAAAGACTAAAATGAGTGCAACTTTGTTAAGACAGACAATATTATTTGTGGCCGCTTGCGACTGTAGCGAATTTCACAGTGAAAGTGGTCAACATGGCAAACTGCGAAACAGTTCCAAAATTTCGGCAACTTTTACACCAGCCCCGGTAGCCGTGATCGTCTAGTGGTTAGGACCCTACGTTGTGGCCGTAGTAACCCAGGTTCGAATCCTGGTCACGGCAGTGAAATCTGTCACGGCGGGGCTATCTTTTTTATGCTTATGATTTTATTCAGTATAGTTTGAGTGTCCCTTTGATGCAAAATTTGATGATTATTCAGTTTCCACTTCTATTGCATTGATGCCCATGCGAGAGGAGACTTCATTTCAGGCGTTAGATTTTTCAGGCAATCTATTACCGGTATTTTGGAAAGAGAATCTGTCGTCTGGTTTTGAAAAGTAAACAGATTAGGGTGATCGAGATAGTGATTGCCCACTTAAGAAATTGACACTAGTTTTATTTCAATATAATCCTTTACTTTAACAATTAGGAATCAGAGTGTAATTATTTGACAACTTTAATAGTGTAGCTTTGAGATAAGTTAGCAATAATTCAAACATCTAAAGAATATTTTATAGTAAAAACGTATAACAAAAATATCTCCTAAAAACACAGTGAATGCCCACTTGACACAGTGATTGCCAACCAAATGAGACAGTCATTGAGGATTCTGTGGGTAACTGTGAAACAAGCCGCATCGGCTGATGCAATCCAAAGATTTTAATTAGTATCTAGTGGTTTTTAGTGTACAAATTTGGTGTTACTTTGTGCAGTGAAGTGCCGCAGGGTGATATTAATATAAGAATCATTGAATTGTGTCGTTTTTAACACTGCTATTGTGTGTCGAGTGAATTGTCACGTGAACAATTTGCTTTGACCTAATAGAGTCTTAAAACCTACGGCTTTGTTAAAAATGGTGTCCACAGAATCCTCAGGACATTAAAACGCTAAACACCGGCGTTTTATTGAGTGACTGTGACTTCGACTGACTTCGACTGTTGACTACACTTTATCAATCTACACTTGACATTGGCAAAATTAAATGTGTCGTGAACACAATACAGGCCATATAACAAAAAAAAAAAAAAAAAAAAAAGGACAGTCATTGCCACCTATACCGCACGTTGTAATTCAATAAAATTATTAATAAATGCTTAAAATTTTTGATCTTTCGTAAGTTTTTGTGCGTTAAGATATATTTCTAAGCAATTGAAATTAGTAACATCATCCAAATAAGATACCATTGACTAAAAAAACCCGTTTATTTTAAAATCTAGTAAAATCGTCAAATTGTTCTATCTAGTTTCTCGTTATCTCAGCGAATTAATGGAAAGTACCTATTTTACAAAAAGTAGATACAGTTTTGAGGTTATCGGAGGCCCAATGGGGGGTGGGGGGGGGATTAAAACATTGGCAGCATACTTGTGACTCCGCTCTGGTGTTGAGTATGTGCGTTGGCATCACTTGATGGCTTACCATCAAGTGATGCGTGTTTTTGACTGCCACATCATATAATAAGCAATGCTGCCACCCATGGTCACCTGCAACACCAGTGGAGTCACAAATGCGCTACCAACTTTTATCCCCTTCCCTCCAGATGGGCCTCCGTTACCCTCACTTCGGCGAACACAGCACAGGGCTGCTTCACGTCGGTTTTCTGTGAAGCAATGGTATCAATCCGATCAAGCCAGTCCATTATTTTTCCTAATTATTACTAACTGCAACTATAATTTGGTAATTCCATTTTTATTTGTAATAGGTGGCACATAAGCGATCACCTGATGGTAAGCGATTTCCATCGCTCATAACACTCGCAATAATAAGTGGAATCACATATGCGCTGCCAACATTTTAACTCCTTCATTTGAGCCTCCGGTACCCTCACGCGTTATCGCCGCTTGCCGTTGGTTTTCTGTGATCATATAATCACTCCGTTTAAGCCTGCTTATTAATTCTGAAGCGTGGCTCTCCCACGGTAAAATACCAAATCCAATAATTTATTACGATATAGGTACCTAATTGGTTGTTCTTTTCCACCAAGATTTGCGGTAGCAAATCAACATTTTCCCCTATTTTAGGTCACTTTTTGTAAAAGCTACTTTTCATAGCTTCTTGAAGTATTTGTCATAACCTACGTAGACATATAGATATAAAGAAAGATACAGGATAAAAAAAAAATATTCGGTTCGATTATCATATCCCTCACATGATTTAGTAAATACCTACCCGGGCAATCACTGTCTCATACCCATGGCAATAACTGAATTCTGGTATGGCAATGACTGATTTCTCCAAATTTAAGTACAGTGATTGCCCACCCCTTAAAAATACTTAATAGAATAAAATTACGCCACGAAAACTGCTTCAAATGAAACATTGAAGCTTTAACTAACACGTCGTTGGCTTTAATGGTCAAAAAAGAAACTTAAAGTGATACAAACTTCAAAACCACAAAATGTATCCTTAACAAATTCTGTAAGGAATTCGCTTTTATTGAAGTGACGGACACCGCTGTCCAAAAACTGCCATTACAATATATTTATTGAAAATTTTGCCAAATGTCTTATTTAGAACTCTAGTAAACAGTATCCTAGTGTTTTTTACCGGATTTAATGTAAAACTACTTCTTTGTAAATAAGTTAAAATGTATGTTAACCTTAATTCAGGCAATCACTGTACACTGGGCAATCACTATCTCGGTTACCCTAGTTTTGAGTTATTTTTCATCAAAAAGAGATAGACGTACACGGTTGTCGTGGAATAAGAAAACTTGAGACCACGAAACTAGAAGGGTAGGTAGAGCCCTAGTGTGTTTTAGAAACTAAACTAAGTAATAGGTATTTATTTCAGAAGACAAAAGAATAAAATATTGAAGGACAAATAGCATTTAATCTTATGCATTCTCCACTCCACACGTTACAGTATCTACTGATTTAGGTCGTGTGTGGTGTGGAGGTCGTCACCAGTCAGCCTGATGCTGATTTTCCATGTGCCCTAGAAAAGGAGTACTTACTTAAAGTTACCTATAGCCCGCAATTCTCGCAATGAGCAAGTTTTATCCTTGGGAGAGCCATGCTTCGGCACGAATGAGCCGGCTACATCGGACTGATACCACTACCTCACAGAAGACCGGTATGAAGCAGTGCCTGCAGTGCAGCGCAAGGGGGAAAATGGGTTAAAGGTTGGTAGCGCACTTGTGACTCTACTGGTGTTGCTGGTGTCTATGGGCGGTCGCTCGCTTAACTGATTCGTCTGCTCGTCTGCCACCTATCACTTAAAAAAATGTGTAGGAAATTGTAATATGATACGCAAATAAATTGAATTGAACTGTATTGAACCCAAATCTGATCACTGGTAATAATCAACTACCGTGACGGCGTTGCTTGCGCTTGCGCAACTCCTGCGTTTAATATTGCATCGTACAAGTGCTCCAGTTGTGGAAAGGCGCCGTGTTATTCGGCAGTTCTCACACCAGCCCCGGTAGCCGTGATCGTCTAGTGGTTAGGACCCTACGTTGTGGCCGTAGTAACCCAGGTTCGAATCCTGGTCACGGCAGTGAAAACTGTCACGGCGGGGCTTTATTTTTTATGCTGTTATTATCCTTTATTACATGTTTTATGTGATGACAGTAGACGTTAAGATAAAATTTAGCACGCTAACAACTGGTTATATTAGGTGTATTTTTCTATTTTGACTATAATATCATTTACCGTGGGAGAGCCACGCTGCAGCTTGGATGCCGGCTCGACCGGAGTGATACCACGGCCTTACAGAAGACCGGCGTGAGGGCTGCCTCACGCCGGCGCTGGCCTGCGCTGTGTTTCGTCAAGTGAGTGAGGACATTGGAGGCCGAATTGGGGGAAAGGGGGATAAAGGTTGGCAGAACTTGCGACTAACTGGTGTTGCAGGTATATATGGGCTGCGGCCATCGCTTACCATCAGGTGATCCGTCTGCTTGTCTACCGCCTATCACATAAAAAACCTCCCCTACTTGAAAATGGTATACCTCTACATGACAATGAATCCACGTTACAGATACACCGGACACGACGGCGCATTGCTTGCGCTTGCGCTTACATAACTTGTTAACGTTCCGATTTGTAATTACATTGTGTAAGTGGTCGAACTACACCGATTTATTCGTCCACTCACCCACCAGCCCCGGTAGCCGTGATCGTCTAGTGGTTAGGACCCTACGTTGTGGCCGTAGTAACCCAGGTTCGAATCCTGGTCACGGCAGTGAAAACTGTCACGGCGGGGCTATGTTTTTTATGTAGTAGGTATGGGTAGGTGTTTTGGGGGCTGCTCATTGTTCATGTCATGTTTCAGAAACTTTTTAGTCTCCCTCTCCCCCTCTAAGATCACGTGTATTTTTATACATACCTACTTATTAAGACTTTTATATGAGCAACAGAACGATCGAAAAGACCAGAATAACTTGATTATCTATTATTACAGATAGTTTTTATAAATTAAATTAGGGTAGGGTTGATTACAGCAAAGTAAATATAAAACTGATAAAAAAGATAGCCCCGCCGTGACAGTTTTCACTGCCGTGACCAGGATTCGAACCTGGGTTACTACGGCCACAACGTAGGGTCCTAACCACTAGACGATCACGGCTACCGGGGCTGGTGTAAGAGCTGCCGAATAATTCGACTGCTTTAAAAAACTGGGGCATTTGCGACGACATTTCACAACAAAATGACCATTCGTAATCGCGCCAACGTAAGTAAGTACAGACAGCAACACGTCAGGTTACCACAACCTTTCAAATATCCTCAATTAGGTATTATTGATTTTATCTTAATACTAGTGGCTCACCCTCACTTCGCCTCGGGACCGTAATTTTGAAATGAACCAATAGATGGCGCTGTGTCCAATTACATCGCGCAAGCGTTTCGTGTTTTCGGTTTACCTATAAGCCTTGTCGTTGTCTATAGAAGTTATCTCTTTATAAATAATATATAGATATAGATGTTTGACCGGAAGATGATAATTAATTTAAAAAAAATGTCAGTTTTGTATACTTAGATATGTGGCTGTAAGTAGGTACTAGCAGTGGTTATGTTCTTCGTAATAAGTAGATAATATTAAATTAGTATACAATTAGTTTGAAGGCTGACTGTACAGTATGACAAGAATGTTTTGGCTTTTGTTATAGTCGGCCATCTTTTGCGTAAAAAATGTCTCTACAGAATGTAGAGCACTGTCTTGCTATATCGCCCCTCCATCATACAAGCACCCCTAAGCTTCGCGCTATTATTTATTCTCCGGCTTTACCTGTAGTCTAGAGCGGAGATAGATACCCTCCTACGGATTAGGGGCGGATGCTACAGTAGAAACAAGAGTTCACTTCAGTGAAGGTAGTGTGATATGTATCGGTTAGATATGTGTGATGTATTTAGACTTTAAACGAAGTGATAGCTTTCGACCGTATAAGACCCATTTCTATGGTGCTCATAAAGAATAAAAGAAAATTAAAATAGGTGTATGTTTTTATAGACAATATGTTTTTAACTACCAAGGTCTGTTTCGTGGTAGTTGGCAGACGAGCCGACGGATCACCTGATGGTAAGCGATAGACACCTGCAACACCAGTAGAGTACAAGTGCGCTGTCGACCTTTGACCCCAAATAGTTTTTTTCATTTCTTTCGATAAAAGTACTAGATAAGTTATATTAGTAGGACGTCAACATCATGCGCGCGGGGGGGGGGGGGGGGGGGGGGTTAAGACTGCCCTCCCCTACCCCCTAGGTACGCCATGTCTGTAGGTAGATATATAAATAAAAAAAAGTGTTGTTGCGCGTATCAATCCGCCGCCCTGGGGGGTGAACAATAATTGTTTTTCGGTAATTTTAAAAACCAATTTTGTCATCATCTCTCTACCAATTTTCGTGGCAATGGGTGCAGAAACGGAGGAGAACGAGCCAGGACAGACAGACGGACAAACATGACAAAACTATAAGGGTTCCTAGTAGACAACGAAACCGTAAAAAGTAAAGCCCCGCCGTGACAGTTTTCACTGCCGTGACCAGGATTCGAACCTGGGTTACTACGGCCACAACGTAGGGTCCTAACCACTAGACGATCACGGCTACCGGAGCTGGTGTAAAAGCTGCCGAATAATTCGACTGCATTAAAAAACTGGAGCATTTGCGACGACATTTCACAACAAAATGACCATTTTTAATCGCGCCAACGTAAGTAAGTACAGACAGCAACACTTCAGGTTACCACAACCTTTCAAATATCCTCAATTAGGTATTATTAATAAATTTATCTGAATACTAGTGGCCCGCCCTCACTTCGCTTCGGGACCGTAATTCAGAAATGAACCAATAGATGGCGCTGTGTCCAATTACATCGCGCAAGCGTTTCGTGTTTTCGGTTTACCTATAAGCCTTGTCGTTGTCTATAGAAGTTATCTCTTTATAAATAATATATAGAATTATATATAGATATAGATGTTTGACCGGAAGATGATAATTCATTGAAAAATGTGTCAGTTTTGTATATCTACTTTGATGTGTGTCTGTACGTAGGTACTAGCAGTAGTTATGTTCTTCGTAATAAGTAGATAATATTAAATTAGTATACAATTAGTTTGAAGGCTGACTGTACAGTATGACAAGAATGTTTTGGCTTTTGTTATAGTCGGCCATCTTTTGCGTAAAAAATGTCTCTACAGAATGTAGAGCACTGTCTTGCTATAGCCCCTCCATCATACAAGCACCCCTAAGCTTCGCGCTATTATTTATTCTCCGGCTTTGCCTGTAGTCTAGAGCGGAGATAGATACCCTCCTACGGATTAGGGGCGGATGCTATAGTAGAAACAAGAGCTCACTTCGGTGAAGGTAGTGTGGTATGTATCGGTTAGATATGTGTGATGTATTTAGACTTAAAACGAAGTGATAGCTTTCGACCGTTTATGACCCATTTCTATGGTGCCCATAAAAAATAAAAAATAAATTAAAATAGGTAGTATGTCTTATATACATAATTTTTTAATTACCTAGGTTTTTTTGTGATAGGTGGCAGACGAGCCGACGGATCACCTGATGGTAAGCGATAGACACTTGCAACACCAGTAGAGTACAAGTGCGCTGTCGACCTTTGACCCCTTCCCCCAAATGGTTTTTTTTCATTTTTATCGATAAAAGTACTAGATAAGTTATATTAATAGAGTCGTCAACATGATCCGGGGGGCAGGGGGGGAGGGGGGGGGGAGGGGGGGGGGTTAAGACTGCCCTCCCCTACCCCCTTGGGTACGCCTATGTCTTTGGTAATATATTTTACCTTTATTTGCTAGTAGCCCGCCTCACTTTGCTTCGGGACCTTAATTCAGAAATGAGCCAATAGATGGCGCTGTGTCCAACTACATCGCGCAAGCGTTTCGTGTTTTCGGTTTTACCTATAAGCCTTGTCGTTGTCTATTAAAGTTATCTCTTTATAAAGAGTATAGAAGATGAATGAAAATCAAAATGCGTCTCTGGAGGACCGCACCAGTATCCTATAATGTTATAAGAGTACCTAATAATGAAGTAAGTATGCAAAAGTACCTATACAAATTACACATAATACGGTTCTAACTTCCACACGTGGAGTCATGGAGTAGGTAAGTAGTCCTTAATGTCAAGGAAAAGCGGCGCCTCTAAATTATCCCGTATCTACTCGGATTTCGAAATCCTCTTGTCAGCTCTTAAGTATTACAGGTGTGTATTGTTACTTGGTGACTTTGTTTAGTATCAGGTTTAATGTACCTATGTGGCTAGTTAAGCAAACTAACATAAAAGAAAATAGCTTGTATAACTAAGTAGGCTATTCACCAAACTAACTAACATAAAAAATTGCTTTTAATAACCAAGTAAAAATATATATCTTCTTCTATAGCTATACTATTTATAAAGAGATAACTTCTATAGACAACGACAAGGCTTATAGGTAAACCGAAAACACGAAACGCTGGCGCGATGTAATTGGACACAGCGCCATCTATTGGTTCATTTCTGAATTACGGTCCCGAAGCGAAGTGAGGGCGGGCCACTAGTGTATCAATAAAGTCATGAAGTTACTTTTTTCTTAATGTGATTGGTGGCAAACCAGCAGACGGATCACCTGATGGTAAGCGATTGCCATAGACCCCTGCAACATCAATAGAGTCACAAGTTTATTTTTAATCGAGTACTATAAGTAGCATTAATTTCAAATCGAGTAGCAGTCTTTTCTGCATTTGTATGTTTTGTTTTGTGCATTATACCATGTATGTTTGAATGTTTTTTATGTATGTTACTAATGTAACAATCGTTGGTGAACTAAATAAATTAAATAAGTGATCTGCCAACCTTTTACCTCTTTCCCCCAATTGGGCCTCCGGTACCCTCACCCACTCGACGAAACACAGCGCAGGCGCTACTTCACGTCGGTCTTCAGTGAGCCCGTAGTATCAGTCCGGTCGAGCCGGCCCATTCATGCCGAAGTGTGGCTCTCCCACTGTAGATAGCAAACTCATGACACTGCTGCTTAAGTAATAGGTTACCTCGTTATAAAACGTGGGCGTGAAGCAGCCCCTGTGCTGTGTTTCGCCGAGTGAGTGAGGGTACCGGAGGCCCACCCGGGGGAAGGGGATAAAAGGTTGGCAGCGCACTTGTAAATCCACTGGTGTTGCAAGTGTCCATGAGCGGCGGCAATTGCTTACCATCAGGTGATCCGCCTGCTCGTCTGCTACCTATAACATAAAAAAAAACTCCCCTAAAGTCCGATTTTAAAACTTGACGCATTATAAAATATAAATAACCTTTTAAAAAGCGCACTAACACTTTCACACTCCAATATGGCGTAGCTACCAAGCTTATGACGTAACAGATCGTCAAATAGAAACCTATTCCTGGTCGATACTTCATTCCCATTAAGTGCTCACGTTGGTTTGGTTCATTAACTGGTCCATTTGACAGACCTAATCATTCCCCAGGGAGCCTCTTGTGAAGATCATTACAGGGGCCCTGTTACTGGCGCTGCATTTTAATGATCTGTAGCGCTACCTACCATGAGTTTACAGTGACAGAGACTTCGCTAACGTCTGACCGTAAAAAAAATGTTAGGAATGTACAGCGCTCCTAGCGGCTCACTTGAGAACTAAATCTGTAGTATCGAGTTTGTCAGATCGAAACGTATTCGCTAGCGAGTAGCGTTTACGTACGCGCTACGAGTTGACATTGGAAAACTTGCATAACGTAACATATGCTCTGTCTCTTCAAATGCATCACAATGAAAGAGACAAAGCGATAGCTTTCTGCGTAAACAATAACGCACTCGCTATCGAGCTAACGCTAGCGAGGTTTACGTGTTCAATCAGAATCTATTCGACGCCCGTTTACTCGCTATCGACTGTAGTAACGTTACGTTACTTTTCGATGCCAACTCATGGTAGCGCTACTGGCCTCTTTGCACGTATCTTGGGTATTCGCAGCGATTTTGTATTAAAGTGTCTGGAAATTTAAGGAACGTAAATCATTGCTACGGGACTGAGAGGGAATACTTACGTGAGGTTGTGAGCAACCTCGTTTACTTACATCGTTTATAAAATCATTGACTTCATTTATCTTCTATAGGTAAGTACAGAGCATCGTCTTAGATTATCCGTTTAATCTCGGATCTGGTCGAAACAGGAATTTCTGTAATAAAAAAAGCCAAAGATCCCGTTATTTTAAACGGACGAGCAAACTATTCTCCCTTCTAATAAAAGTAAGTAGCAAATTCCCAAGGATAAATCACAAACAGTCAAAGGATATGACACATCATGACACGGTTACGCCGACATTCACGACCATAATAAAACCAGTTTAAGTGTTTCATACACTTTATTGCTTCACGGATATTATTCTCCATAAAATCTCAAACAACCACGATTATAACGACGAAACGAGCGGCGCGCTCCGAGGAGGCGCCCGTAGACTATACGAGGCACTGAGAGACAGGAATCACAGATTGATAGAGCTTAGAAGATAGACGGACATCAATAGAGGAAGCTGGAGGGGGGCGGTCGAGGGGAGGGCGCGGGGCGGGCGAGGCGCGGGTGGAAGGCGCCCAACGCCGCCTCGTTAGTTGATGATGGGCGCTCCTCGCGCACGCGCAGCTGCGGCAGCCTCCACGCCGCGCAGGCTGACGTCAGCGCATGCCGGTTCAGCACCCAGTATGCGACGGCGTTTAGGGCGGAGTGCGCGTAGCCTAGAAGTAATGCGTATTGAGTAACTACTAATGGGGCATGGAGTCCGAACGCGCTGGATATGACTAGAGCTGCGTGGGGGCACCAGCAGGCCGCAAATATGGCGGCGATGCCGATGAGGACGTTGCCGAGCCGCCGCCGCGAGCGGAGGGTCGACGTTTGCGGTTGAGGGCCGAGGAGGCTTGGTTGGAGTTTCTTTTTTGTTCTGACGTCGCCTACGTCGACGGCGTCGCGGCGCTCCCTGGGGCCCACCCCGGCGACGATGATGACGTGTGTCGGGCGTCGCATCAGGGGGACTGGTAATGGGAGCTCGCCGTGGGCGGCGCGCGCGGTCAGAGAGAGGGCCGTGAGCTTGACGCGCACGGTCCAGTGGCACCGCGCGACCACCACCACTGGGAAGCAGTACGTGAGGAGGGCGTGGGCCGCTGCCAGCGGGGGACAGGTCATGCACGTCGTTAATACTGCGGCTGCTCCTGTAAAAATGAATTACCCAATATTATTAAAAGACAGACCCCCTTACCACAAAAACGTAGTCTAAAGTCTATTTAAAAGACTGCAAATCCCAAATTGACATATATTGCTAATTAGGTTTTAAGTTATTCACTAACATTATAAAATACAGAAAAATGTTCAAAATACATAAGGCAAATTTCGTCGTTTGATTATTAAAAAAATACGAATGAAATCTTGTTCTTTATGAAACAACATAAGTTGTTGGCCTTGACCTTTAAAAGTGGGTGCTAAAATCCAGCGAAGCGAACTTAGTTATAAGTTAGGCTGAAATAATTCAGAATTTGGGAACAAGAAAAACTTTCGTAGTGTGCTGATAAGAGTTATAGTCATAAAGTGACCTAACATGTACAGTCAGCGGCACGTCAAGCTAGTCCCAGCAGTGCAAAAATAACACTTGTACCTCAGACGTAAGGGACGGTCCGAAAGCTAACTCTTGACGCTGTGTGTACATCTATTGTTTGATCAGCTGGCCCTAGGCATCAATCTCGACCTTATCCAGTTGCCCAGGCCAGACTAACACAATAAAGGCGGAACGAGAGCCGCTGTAACCTAAGTCCTAACGTTTTATGGATGCAAGTTTTAGCCTAAAGGAATATACTCGTAAATCGAATATGAGGAAAGTGATATACTTTCATTCAACTTTGTAGGTAGGTATATGTTTTCTTGTTAAAGGTTAGATTTGGAATAATCCCATGATATAAACCAATAATTTGGTGAGATAGTAGTTCAGTGGATGATAGTGTGTAAATGGGGTGTCCTTTTTTTTAAAAACGTTTCAAATGGGAGGGCGTAGATGTCAATCCGATTTTTCAAACTTGTGTCAGTGTAGGTACGTTTATCACGGTTCAGTTTAGTGGCGAGAATTCACCGAGAGGAAACGTACACGTAGAAATTATTTTGAACCTATAACCATGATTCATTTGATCTGGTTCCCCTGTCTATTGTTGCGAAGGTCAGGCGGCAGTTGACAGTTCAAACATGGTCCAAGCGTAAGTACCTTGGGCTTCAAAGCATCGTGGCTCGCAGTAGAGTCACGTCCGCGCCGCACGGACTACCGCCCTAGAGATATGTCCTAGCCACAAAATATTTACACACAGAAAGTAGGCTGCCCACTAAGAGCTAAAAACGTGTCATGTACTCACGCATGCGCACTAACGGGGAAATACACCTTTTCGACCACATTAATCCTAGCCTATGACATAAGATTGTCGAACTGTCGAGGTCTGTGGTAGAGGCCGCGCGCTTATGTACTCATGCCGGGCAACAACCCTAGCATATGTCAACGATCTCTTCTAAATTCCCAATCAAGCTGAGTCTACCTTCTGTGTGTAATTATATTGTGTCCTAGATGCCACTGAGAGTGACTTCTGGTGGTTTCAGGAAAGGCCTTTACCTAATAGTAATGCTGCGAGCCAGACAATGCCGACTGCTAGTGACGGGCGCGCGCAGATGGAGCCACGTCCGCGCCGCACGGCACCGCAGCGGTCTGCGGCTATCGCCACCAAGGACAGCGTACTGGCTGCCACTGGGAATGACTGTGGAAAAAAAGGGATATTAGCTTTTTTTACATTATGCGTCTGAGGCTAGTGCTGCTAGTATTTAATAAAATAAATCAAAAAATTCACACAACATCTCATACATTGACCTGATTCTGTACCAGGTAGCTTAAGCACTTGTGTTACTGATATCAGACAACAGATTAAACACAAATATAATATTTAAATACATTATACAATATATTACACCCAGAAACTGAACAAACGCAAGTGTTTATCACACGAAAGTTTGTCCAGGGTGGGGATAGAACCCACGACTTATGGCGTTTGAGGCAGGTACTACCAAATGCGCCATGCTACTTACTTAGTTTACTCCACTGGCTCAGAGACCCAAAACGAGGCTAGGCCTCCGAAACAAGAGAACGCCACTTCAGTCGATCCTGCACTTCTTGTTGCCAGTCTTTGGCCTGAAGTTCTCGCAGATCACTCTCGACGACGTATATCCAGCGATACAGGTCGGCCTACCAGGCGTCAGCCTATAGGTCGGCTCTAAATGCGCCATCCGCCCAGTCAAAAAAAGTATTCTCACCTCGATATAGTAAGTGACATGGCACGGCAGGTGGTGCACCCTGGCAGGCGCGCGTGGCCGCGAGCGGCGCGCTGGCGGCGCACACCAGCAGGTCCGCTGCGCACGCGCTGAGGAGCTGCGGGGAGCGCAGGCGCGCCGCGCCGCCTGACGCTAGGGCTGCCATTAGGCTGACGTTTCCTGAGAAGGCGAAAAGAGCTTATCATGGTCAGTTAATAAGCCAATTGCCTATCATTGCTGATCGTAATTATGTTTAATGTGTCTAAATTCTACAATTTACAGATAGCAATATCTATACAATTTTGGCACTATAAAAAATCCTCAATGTGTCTTCAGGTATAATCTGAAGGTATGTGGCAGAGGATCAAACGGATCACCAGCAGAATCATAAGTGCGCTTCCAACCTTTCAAATTCCTCCTACCTCTGATTGACCCTGTACCCTCAACCACTTAGCAAGATACAGCCCGGGTGCTATTTCACTGGGGTGAGGACTGAGGTAGAAGAGCCTGAGGAGGGAAGGAAGCTCTACGCTGGCTGGCTGGTTGATATTCGTCATCGCATGTTGAATGAGTATAACAACTAGTCAGTGACGACAGTTTATCATTGGACATACCTGTACACGAGTTAAATAGTGCGGTACTCACCAATAATTCCTATGACTGCGACCAGCACGTACAAAGCGACGAGGGCGGCGAGGGCGTGCGCACGCGCCTCCTCCCCCGGACCCGCGCCCGCCCCCTCCCCCTCCGCGCTCCCGTTACCGAACATCACGCTGCATCATCCGGTGCTGCAACAAGAGGTAAAGTCAACATCATATCGCCGCCCCCAACGAACGTGGTAATAGCTCTTTACCACAAAATCGTTTTATTGGAGATTCGTGTCCACGCTATTGTATAACGTCATCTGGCAATTTTTGCCAGATGATTGCCAGATGAAAAGTCTTCATACACTTTTGGATATATGTTAGCGTGTAATTTCCGATTGCGTTCGAAGCTGTCGCTTTGGAGCTTGGGGTACCTACACCTAAGTGTAGGGTTGCATGTCCGGCCAAAGACGGTGTCCGGCCTGTCCGGATTGTTATGCTTTTTGTTAACAACGGCTTGTTCCCCCGTCGTAGTCGATGCTGTAAGCCGCCCTTTTTAGCAAAATGTCCAGCTAACACTTTCGTACCTACTAGCATACTAATAGTAGGTACTAGTACGTTTTCGTTTTTTGCGTAAAAATGGACCAAATGAGAGTCTAAGTGCGGAAAATGGAGTCCACTTACGAGTGTAACATCGTACGCGTATTATCCAAGAGTAATCGTTGATTTGATTAAGAAACAACCTGACCACAGACTGCAATTTTTTTGTTATGATTATTATTTTTAATATTTTTTTCTTTTACATCCACTTTCCATACATAACAAAATGCTTCAATAATGAGAATGCTTTTCATTCAAAGAAACTCAGCCCAAAGGGAATAACAAAAATACAAGGGCCGAGCTTGTTTACTAATTAACATGCCGAGTTAATAATATCGGGAATGAAAAGGCAAATGAAATATCGGATTATTATGAAAAGCGGTCGCATTTTCTATAGAAAACAGGGTTGTCAGATGATAAACATTTGGTTTCACACCAGGGAAACACCAGGGATGGGAACTCTTACGTTAATCCTTTTATACCAGGGGTCACTAATGAGAAACGTCAGCTATGACTTGTTGGTTCCCATAATCATCATCATCAGCCTTTCTCAGTCCACTGCTGGACATAGGCCTCCCCAATGTTCGCCATTTCACCCTGTCCTCGGCTAGACGCATCCAGTCTATACCAACCGCTTTTCGCAGTCACTCCATCTAGCCGGAGGCCGTCCCACTCTACGCTTTCCGAGTCGCGGTCTCCACTCAAGAACTTTTCTACCCCAATTTGTCAGTTATTCGACAGATATGGCCAGCCCATTGCCACTTCAGCATGCTGATTCGATACACTATGTCGGTCACTTTAGTCTAGTTTAGTTTAGCCCGTAATCAAAACACGACTATTTAATAAGACTTATTAATGGACTGATGAGCGTTTAATGTTTTCAACTAACATACCCCTTATTCAAATCTCGTACTAATATGTATGACATTTATAATAAACTCGTATTTTATACAGATATTTCTCGTACGTCTTTGCCGTCTGCCACGAGTCTAACAGTTTAGTTATAGCATAATCACATAAATAATAATACAAGTGAATCTACCAGTATCCCTGATCGGTTTGAAAACCCCTGATCTCCTGATCGGTGTTCCAAAGCCGGCTTGATCCGGGGATCGAATCCGCGACTCCAAGCGCGCGGGGGTATTATGCCTTCGTGTCTTGGTTACGTTATCCTATAAGCATGGGCTGAAAAAGTGCTGTTTTTTTTATTAAGCATAACAGCTTAGTCATCATGTTATTTGAATATCTAAAACTTGTGGGCTAGTTAATTTTTTTATTATTATTGGGTATTTCCATGGACGTTGGTTCCGTTCGCTGGACGCTGGACGCTAGTTCCTTTTTTTGAGATTGTTTTTTCCTATAATATTAAAAAATTGCGTAAAAAAATAAATTAAATTAAATTATAACACTTTTAAGTATAGGCAGTCATGCATGGTCATTGTTAGTAGATTGAGTTTAGTATCATTTTAGAGTGGTATAAGTCTTTTTTTGGGGGTAGGAGAGAGGTTGGTGATTGTCTACAATAGACAAGCTTTTTGCTTCCTATGATAAAAAAAAAAACAAAAAAAAAATTGTAAATAAATAAAATAACAAAATTACATTTAAAAAGCTGCCTTAGGGAAATCGGGATGAAACAGAGAACGGGACAGAAGCGATTACATGAAATAAGCAAGGAGGATATCGTTATACGTGTCATTGAGAAATTTTAAAGGCTTTTTCTTAGAAAATAAATTCCGCTAGCAAAGAATTCTTAACAAGACCCAAGTAGAGATGTGAGAAAATAATCGATACTTGTAAAAAAAATATGATAAAAATACTCGATTAAATGCCAGTTCGGTTTTTAGGGTTCCGTATTCTGTAGTGTGAGTTTGAAAATAATAAACATACTTAGTTATTACCTGTTAGTAAGAGAACATAACTATACTTATAACCTACTTTTATAGCAGAACAGAGCGCAAGCACTGCTTTACGCCGGTATTATGAGAAGCCGTGGTCTCACTAGTCAAGCAGTCCATTCATACCGAAACGTGGCTATGGGTGGACAAATAAATGTTTTTAAATCTCCTCGATGTCCACCACTAGGTACTGAAAAGGGGTAGAGAACGGGAATATTTTTAACTTTTGTGTCATTGTCCACCCGGGGTAAATAGCAGGAATTATCCTAAAAATTATTGTTTAGGATTGTTTTCTTGTATTTTTATCGATATTTCATTGTCACATCCCTGGACCCGAGTTCTAAATATTGTATAAGCTCGGAAATTGTGAATAAGGCTAGGGGTCGTTAGTATAATATGAAACGGAGACCGGTTTCTTTAAGGTTCTGTCAGGAAAATCAAAAGAATTTTGTATTCCGTGTTTTCGTCCTAAATAAGGGTAATACTTATCTATATCTAAATAAGGGTGATAAAATGAAATTCGATGTCGATACATACTTTCTATCAGAACTATTAGTCTTGTAGTAACTGTAGATGGACGTTGAACTTTGAACTTTGAACTTTAGGCACCACACCCAGCCAGGACACAATGCCTGATTCCGGTCAAACCGGCACACCAGGGGGCGCTGTTTTGAAGGAGGCAAGGAGGGACACGCTCAGGGATGGGAAAGGACGATCGGCTAGCCGCAACCGGCCGACCACAACCAGCCCGGTGTACACCGCTGCAACCAGTATAGGAAATTAGGAAAGGAGGGATTGCTGCGTCAGGATGAGCGTTGATGAGATGAGGTGGGCTGTCAGCCTTTGTGGGATTTTCGTTCTTCATTATAAGTAGTTGTCCTATAAGTTTCAGCGATGTCTAATGTTTCTCGGGCTCCGGCATGTAATTTCAGTCTGTTGCATGTTCGCGCCTGCTGCTGCTTGTTAACGTCAAGAGCCGTACTTCAAGGTAAATGATCAAAATGATAGATTCTCAATAACTTACTTATTGTTTTAGCCTGTGATATGGTAGAAATGTCTCTTGGATTGGTTTTTGTGTGGTTGAGTATGTAGTTCGTTTCACATCTTTTCATAAGTAGAGTTGTTAGTTTATCGAAGTTAACTATTTTTCATCAGTTTCACTGTCCGCCTCTCTGGTCTCATAGAATCGCTTTGTTGTTTATCTTATTCTGATTTCTTTCGATTATCCCACCATTTTCTTTACGTTGGTAAGCTGGCTCCGTGCAGTTGTAGTACCCTCTGTCTAGGAGTCACCAAATTCACTGTCCGCCTCTGCGATTTCAAAGTTTGCTTTGCTGCTCTTCTTCGACTGTTCGGCCTGTTGCGGTCAAGAATCAACCCCCTGTTGTGGAGTCGCCGGTTTCACAGTTTGCCACTACTTTTTGAAAGTTTGTTTCGATGTTCTTCTCATTCAGCTGTTCTTTTCGGGTACGCTATTTCCTTCTGGTTCAACTGTAGTATCTATCGTGGAGTTCTATCGTAGAGTCGCCAGTTTCGCTGTTCGTTTCTATTTCAAATATTTAGGTACTTCGCTCCTCTTCGTATTTTGCTTTTCTCTTCGGCTACACGCTATTTTCTTCTAGTTTAGTTGAAGGATCCTCGGTCTGGAGTAGCTAGTTTCTTTATCCGCCTCTGATATTCTATAAATATGCTTCCCTTCTCTTCTCTTCAACAGTCACGATATTCTGTTCTGGTTTGGTGGTAGTAGGTACTCACTGTTCCTCTTATTCTGCTCCTTTTTTCGACTATTACGCCATTCAATTCAAATTCAACCGTAGTACCCTCCATCATGGAGTCGTTTCACTGTCCGCCTCTGCGAGTTCAAAGATTGGCTTCGCTGCTTTTTTCTCCTCTGATTTTCTCTTTGACTATCACGCCTTTCTATTGTTTCGACTGTAGTAGCCTCCATCGGACCCTAAAGTAGCCCGTTTCACTGTCAACCTCTACGTTTTCAACTATTTGCTCCTCTCATATTATGCTCGTACTGTTTTCTTCGGCTAGTCCCGCCATTTCCCTTCTGATTTGGTTGTTCTGCCTTGTCACTTCTGGCTGTCAGTTTTCGTGCCCGTTTTGTATTTCAGATGAGATTAAGCTCCTATTATTATTGTTATACTTTAACTGGTACTATCCGATACAGAACTTAGTCAGTTGAGCCGAAGCTGGTTTAATGTATTCCTCCGTGTGTTGATGTCACTAAAACTTCTCGGTGAGCCGGTTTTTTCCTGTGGTGAGTAGTTTTACTGTCATAGTGGTAGCCATTATAAAATAATTTCAATTATCCATGGCGTCTTCTTGTTGGAATCAAATAACGTCGTTGTATTGATAGACTAGGTATCTTCTTGTTGGAATCAAATATCAAGCATCGTTTCGTTGTATTGATAGACTAGGTATCTTCTTGTTGGAATCAAGTATCAAGTATCGTTTCGTTGTATTGATAGACTAGGTATCTTCTTGTTGGAATCAAATATCAAGCATCGTTTCGTTGTATTGATAGACTAGGTATCTTCTTGTTGGAATCAAATATCAGGCATCGTTTTTTGTATTGATAGACTAGGTATCTTCTTGTTGGAATCAAATATCAAGCATCGAAACGTTGTGTTGATGAACTTAGATATGTAAAGGATTGCTTGCTGCATCTATCAGAACTTTGGTGCCCTATTTTCCATCGTAATCATGGGTGGCACTAGATGAAGTATTCTATGTTACTCCAGTGTTTTTTTGTGTGTCCTCGACATATCGTGCCGGGTGTTTATAAACCGCCCTGTAGTCTAGTCTCCTTGGTTGAGCTCTAAATAGACAGTATCCATCTATCTGGTTTCAAATTTTAAGTACCTGTTTTTCTGTGGAGTGTAGAATGGAGCTTAATACTAGCTGTGGGAATTGATTAGGCTGTGAATTGAAACAAGGTTAGTTTGTTTAAATACGATGAAAATAAAACGCTGTTTTAACGACTATACTCAAAAAGCTTAACGTTCTCAAAAATTGCACATGTTGTGTGAGTCGTACAGATACCAAGAACTGTGGCATTTTTCGAAAGACTCCTTTGTAGAGATAGTTTATGGTGTTTTTTGCCCCTTTGTCTTAAGTACGTAGCTGTGGTCCTTTCTGCACATGTTGGACGATGGTAGACTTGTGACACAAAAAGGGTACCATTATTTGCGCCTAAGTATAAGTGAGATAAAAGGCGGAAAGTTTTGGACGTCTGGGATATTTTATTGCTGTCAGATGTTAGCTTGAGCAATGAACGCTGTTTGGGTGTTTTAACTAAAAAGTCACTAAGACTGTTTGTGTTGTGTTTTCCGTATATGTGTGATGCTCTGTAAGACATATAATTAAAGCACGGTGATTATATACGAGAAGAAGGTAATTTTTTGGCAAATTCTCCGGCATTTACAAAAATGCTTAGCCGTCATAGAGCCAAACATCTAAAAAACTAAGTATTTCGACCTCCCTCTATATCGCAGAAACGTAGCACGTACTAATGCAAAGAAATACAAATCTGGGCCAATTCTGGGCGTGAAAAAATGGAATTATCTCACCGGGTTCAGCTATCGGCGACTTGCTGCTACTGAGGGATGGAGGTCAACAATAAGGATATTGCGCAACCTTTAGTTACTTGAGGAAAAACACTAACTTATGTAGTTACTATTCATTGACGTAATAAATGAACACTTTTATTAATTGGATCCGAACCATTTCGTCTGGCTGTTAGCCAAATACTTGCACATGCACAAACACTTTAAACTTTTTTCACATTCTTAGGGACAAAAGTCACTTAATCACTTAATTTATATGAAGCTCTAAATTAGGAGAAATCACTTATTAAACTATGTGAGACATAGTTAGAAATAAGCAAAATACGCGCGCGAAAACAAAGCCTTGCGCCTGCGCCGACTTAAGGGTTGGACCCCGACCAGTTTGACGAGGGATGGTGCGCACGTGCGTTCGCCAAGGCTGCTCAAACCGAACTCCCCAGTAACTGTAGATGGACGTTGAATTATTTAAATTATATTGAAGATAAGTATTTTTAAATTTTTGATTGATATCACTGTTTTCTTATTTATTTATAACTAATCTACCTGATTAAGCTTGGACGAAGCAAGCATTGTTCTCATGTATGTGACTGTATATTGTCTAATATGAGAATAAATAAATATGTATCTTTAAACCTAACCATATTTAGATCGAAGTTCTCGATTAATGATCAATCGATGAATCTGGTAAATTCTGTTACGTCTAGATCTTGTGACATTGAAGTGAAATTAAGAAGCAAGTGAATATCTATACTATTTATAAAGAGATAATTCCTACAGATATCGACAAACCTTATATACAAACCAAAAAAGCGAAACACTAGAGCGATGCAATCAACGCCCAGCGCCATCTATTAGAAGATGGTGGAACTACTGTCTCGAAACAAAGTGAGGGCTGCTAGTTTTACATATGCTGTACAAATGGTGGGAAAATTGCTGTCAGCTGTGTTCCTCCTATGCGGTATGAATGTAAATTAGTCATTCTTCAATTTGTGGTAATAGGCAGCATTCAACAGCATAACATACAGCATGCCGGTCTCTACCAATTTAATGTTTTATCGGCCTTCAGGGTGAGGATGACAGATGAATTGGTACTTAGTCTGTTCTTTTGTGCCTGTCAACCCCATCTCACGGCAGCTTACCATCAGGCGGAGTGAGGAGATTGTCCTCAATGTAAAAAAAAAAATAAGCTTCGCTGGATAGCAGTCGACTCCACGGTTTTGCTCTGCGCAGTAGGAAATTAATATCATGTACATTTTTTGTGCCAATACGGAACCTTTTAAATTTTTTCTACAAAAGAAAATAGCCTTTACTTTGTATCGTATCTAAAGGGCAGATGAGTCGATAAAGCAGCCATTTTTAAAGATGCTCGCTATATTGACTTACTTCGATAGAAGGTTTAAGGACGGCTTTTGAAGCAATATGTGATGGCATTCTTTTGAATCAATAGGATATGCCCGAGTAAATAATATGCCAGTTTTATTTGCTTACTTATTTTGGAATCTTGATGAAAACAATATGAGAGATTGATATGAAATATTTTCCGAGTGATCCAAACTGCCAATAACTAGTCATGTTTAGCGTAAAATTATTTTAATTGTATCTCATCTTGTAAGTAAACTGCTGATTCCCAGTGGATCGCGTGCCTTCCGTAACGAAGGCTGTAGATTCGAATAGATACGAGAAGTGGTTTCACATAATGGGGGGAGATAAAATCAGACGGCAGTTGCTTCATCCATACTAATATTATAAATGCGAAAGTAACTCTGTCTGTCTGTCTGTCTGTCTCTTTGTCTGTCTGCTACTCTTTCACGCCAAAACTACTCAACGGATTTAAATGAAATTTGGTATACAGATAATCTAGACCCTGAGAAAGGACATAGGCTACTTTTTATTGCGAAAAGAGGGTTGTAAGGGGTTGAAAGGGGGGTAAAAAGTTACTTTTCCACGCGGACGTAGTCGCGGGTGGCCGCTAGTTGTACATAATTATCAGACTCCCAAAATCCCGAATCATTGTCTAAGCATGCACCAGGCTGCATAGTAAAAGCTTTGGAAGTTATCCGGAGTTACAACCGCCTCATAAACTCCCAAAACTCTCAAATAAACATTGATAAAGAAATAAATCTGATTTAAAATCTGTTCTTGTAAGAAATGTTAACAAATCTTAAGAAAAATCGCTCAAATCTACCGTAGAATTTTCCAGAACTTGCAAAGGAATATCGTGAAACAAAGCATTGGGAATCCGTGGCTGTTATTGCGATTGGATCGCCTCGTCTAGACGTGGGCATTTAGCCGCCCCCGCCCCAGCCGCCCAACACTCCGCTTTTACGCCGTTTTACTTCTCGACAGATACTACTGAGCAGTATTCGTTATTAGACTATGCGACTACTTACTTTATTTTAAATTAAGAAATCGTTCATAAATGATAGAATTTATTTTATGAATACGTCGTTTCACTTCACGACATACATTATGGAATTTTATTTGATGACGAAATTGTGCATAATTTAAGAAAATTGTAAAAAAATTGGAACGATAGCCCAGTGGATAAGAATGCGCTTTAGAAATTGGAGGTCGTGGACTTTTAAAATTTTACCTACCCATTTCTACTATGGCGATGAGGGGAAACATCGCAAGCAAACCTATACGTGTCGGATAAGTTCTGTTAAAGGGTTGCGAATATCATACGGCAGTCGCTTCATTGTACTTACCAGACTTCTCAAATTCTGAATCATGATCTAACAGTATCCCGGGCCTAAAAGCACGGCAACTTTGAGCGCAACCGAAAATTACCTAAGATGTGAGAGATAAAATTGTGCATCATTGAAAGAAAAAAATCTTCATTTAATGGACTGTTCTAGTCATATTTGCCATAAACTTAACGTTAGATTTCCATGTCAGTTAAATAAGCTCTTCATGACAACAAAAAATAGCCCCGCCGTGACAGTTTTCACTGCCGTGACCAGGATTCGAACCTGGGTTACTACGGCCACAACGTAGGGTCCTAACCACTAGACGATCACGGCTACCGGGGCTGATATCGAATTGGTCGAAATACCCAGCTATATTCCGCAGAGTGTATAAGTATGGTCATTTAAGAAGTCGGATTTGTGTTACGGTAGTGTAGTATAATGTGGGTGTCTGTATTTCGTCGGGTTTTACTGTAAGTGGAACACTTTCGCCGCCGGCGGCGGGGATGTTACACAAGCGTAATTAGTATTGAAATTACCCTAACAATGTATTAACTCATTTATGATAACCTAATGATGAAATTAACGTATACCGTAATGGTAATTGTTGTAGGTAGGATGTGCTAACAATATGTAATTATCATCCTTTGTAAGGGTGTCCCATTTGGTAAATAGCTGCCTACCTTTATGTACGGATGGCTATACTTCACGTTACAATGATCGAATTAACGTGTTACTTTGGACGCAACTGGGCATTACACGCTAAAAAGAAAGTAATAATTTTGTCTGCTCATATAACTCCGCACTCCTTCTGGTGTAGCTGATGTCCATGGGCGGCGGTGTTCACTTACCATCAGGTGACCCGCTTGCTCGTTTGCCTTCCTATACTATAAAAAAAAACTAGGTAGTCACAGCGACCCAAAGTGAGCCTGGGCCTCCAACAATAAGAGAGTCCATCTCGGTCAGTCCCGCGCCACCTCCTGCCAGTCATCGGCCTGGTCCGCGCAAATCTTTTTCAACTTCGTCTCTCCAGCATGTAGCGGTACGTTGGACGGCCAAATGGTCGAAAGCCATTGTTGCGTTTCAAAGAACTTGTAAACCATTTTTAAACTTTAGCTCAGTATAGAATTAACTCCATAAAATTCAAAACGCACTATTCACTATTAGGACTATTAAAATTTAATACGGACGCGGTCTGGTCAGGAACTTTCAGTTTCAGCACGTTTTCCTCCAGCCGTACTTAATATCAATTAATGAGCAGCCACTGAAAACATTAGTCACAATAAACCTATGAAAATTTAATATTCATAGGGACCCTTTATAAGACTAGTGGGAAATTATCTTCGAAACGAAATAAGCCTAGAGATGTATAAATATGGAGGTTTCTTCTTTTATAGCCTCAGGGTAGATTGAAAGGACTCTCTGAGCTCGGAAGGCTTATACACCCAAGTCCAAGATACGAACACAAACAAACCATTTTGGAACTAAATTTATGTAAGGCCTAATTCTACCTACTTACCAATCTTCATCCAAAGATAAACCTTAGGTAACTAAAGTATAAAGCTGCGATTCGTATGGAAAGACAGCCTTATATTAGATTTACTGTCGGATAAAGATTGGTTGAATCGCATCTAGCGCAGAAAATATTCTATAAGCAACAAGTTTGTGACTAGTGATGTGACTCTACTGATGTTGCGGGTGTCTACGGGCGGCGGCCATCGCTTGCCATCAAGTGATCCAGCTGCTTGTCTGTCACCTATCGCATAGAAATATGCACATAAAAATTATATATGCAAACAGGGAGACCCAGCAAAGAAAACTAGCAATTCATGAAACAAATTTAGCAGTTTTTGAGGCAAAATCTACTACTGACAGAAAGGATAAAATAATATTCATTCTAGACTTTGTTTTAATGTTTTCATAATGAGAGGCTTGCACGAGATTGCTAAGTAGCTGCTAGCGTCCATTAGATGAAATTGTTGTGGGTAAACAAAAGGACTTAGTATAAGTATTTAATTTATATAACCGGTTCTAAATGCGACGAAAATTCACTACATTAGTACGTACTACTTACTGGTTGACGTTGTAACGTAGTCGAAACATGAAGCAGTAAGTACATACTACAATATACTTGTTAATTTAAATTTTTGCAACTATGTTAACTATGTGTATGTTTTTTTTGGTACCTATAGCTGATGTCCATTTGCGGCAGGGTTTATTTGCCATCAGGTGACCAGGTTATTTTTTTTTGTTACTTCTGGACATAACGGGATTATACGAGCCTCCAATGTTAATCGAAATAAAGTCGATTTTCCGATAGACTTTAATCAGCTTGCATGGAGGAAATATAAATTCATTCACGGGACACTCTGTCGGACCAATTTTTTTGTTATTTTTATTCTGTCGTAGGTACACATTCCTCACTTCTAACAAGTTACCTATAAAAATTATTATTAAAAAAACAAAATACCCGACTGCACACTAAAAAAAGAGTAAAACAAGCCCCACAATAATATTGATCAATCAAATGCTAAAAACTAATTATGTAATACCGTTTAAACAATACCTATATTAAAATACACTACAATATGTGTTCGTAATCGATAGGTTAAATAAACAGAAACTTATTTTGAATACAAATTTACTGAATATAATTTATAAATGTTGATGGAAAGCATCGCAGGCGGGGACCAACAGAGGCTTATTTATAGTCATTTCGGTTGTGCACCATTTAGCAGAATTTTCGTTGGTGGCGGTCAAGGTGGTGGTTTAAACGGTATTACATAATTAGTTTTTAGCATTTGATTGATCAATATTATTGTGGGGCTTGTTTTACTCTTTTTTTAGTGTGCAGTCGGGTATTTTGTTTTTTTAATAATAATTTTTTTATTTATAACTTTTTAGCTGTTTTTATTTAACGAAAATGTTGTAGATGTAGAAGACGATGTAAGAACCATTTTAAATTATTTCGACGACATTTGGCTTTAGATTACGAGTGATGTTACTCCGCAACATAAATTTACCGCCAATCTGGACTGTTGGTAGTTTGCGTTGACGCAGAATTAACATGTTCCCGTGGGAATTTGAGAAAAAACGTATCCTATATTAATACTCCCGTGATTGAAATGAATCTAATGATACCGCATACATATTTTTTAAAGGGAAATTTAGAAAAAATATTATTATGTCTTTATCCCGTGGGACTTTTAGGATAAAATGTATCCTATGACACTCCCGTAATCAAGACAAATCTAACGATACCTCATACATCAAAATCCATCAAGCCGTTTAGGCTACAGGAGGTCCACAAAGGAAAAGACATACATACATACTTACATACACTCGAAAAACATACCCTCCTTCTTTGGCAGTCGGGTAAAAAGGTATGATAAATCATAATAAATAAATAAAATTAAATAAATTGAGACAACATCACATACATTGGTCCTGGTCCCAAACTAGGTTTTCCCTTGTACTATGGAAACCAGAAACAACGAAGGAACTACAAACCCCAGACCCAACACAAATATCTGTTTTCATCAACATAACATTTGGTGTTGGTGCGGGAATCGAACCCGGCGACCCTTGCGTGTCCAACCGGCGTTCAAACCATTGCGCCAAACGGGGTCGTCAACATAATGTTATTAAAACTTTCCCACTCGTTGAGTGAGTGAGGTACCGGAGTGCCAATTTGGCGGAAGGGGTTAATTGTGTAAGAAAAAGTATTCTACCTTTGTAATGATTGTAAAAAAATAACGTTGTATAAATTACCCGGAGTAAAAATATTAAATAATAAAATATCCAACGGTAAAATCCAATGTAATTTCCATTATATTTGAAAATTCAGCGGCCATGGATCCGACAAATTAAATCGTCAAATAACAAACATGCTTATATTTGAAAAACTGAGCCAGCAAAATCATAAAATCAATCACAAAACTAATCCAAAATAGACGACACAATCAAGATCTAATAAATAACTAGAAGAAAAGTTGGTAAGTTGTTTGTGCGCCTGTGCACTACCCCTTTGGAACCACCTTCGGGTACGTTCCGTCAGTTTCAAAAACGGTCCGGTCGTAACAGGGTGCGTGTCACCCTCCGTGCTAAAACCTGCGCGCGATTCTCGGATCGGAAGATTCAAATTTAGAATTCTGAATGTGAAAAAGAAAGTTTTTTTTTATTTTTAATGCCAGTAAGTGAAATAAAACAGTTACATTTGAGAGTGTTTGTGAAATTAACCTAGTTTGTATTTTGCGGAGAGGAAAAAGTTGAAGTTTGAAAAAGTTAGGTAAGTATTTTCTTTTTATTAGTTTTACACTAAAAAACATGTTTGCATACACTATTGGTTACATGTTAAACAAGAAATAAAAATACGATACTCATATTACTCACGTATTCTTAATAAAAAGCGGTTGTAGCTCATTTTTCTGCTCCCAAGTGTACATAAGAGGTACTTTGGGTTCTACTTAGCTCAAATTTAAGGCGGATTGCAGGAAAGTAATTCTGTTTGTAATTTATTAATGCCAAACTTCTCCAAAAAGCTTTCAATTGTGAGGGCTTAAGTTATTAAATTGAACAAAGTATGCAGGGTCTTTTTACCATTTAGCTTAAAAAAAAATTATGGAGATAATGTCAAATTTGACTTCATGATGGGATGAACCTGAG